>PVIR01003341.1:0-17197 GCA_004026965.1 Petromus typicus | reverse complement strand
TAGCGGGTTTCATTTTAGACCTATACATCTCTACTTTCCTCAGACGCCAGCTGGGCCCCTACCCTGGGCCCAGGGCTTTGCAGCACTTCTCTTTGGCCTCTCCGGGCTATTCCTCCGTCAGTGGGACAAGAGGTCTGTGGGGCCACTCTGTGAGCAGCAAGGAAGGGTATGGTGGCCACAGCAGAGGTTTGGGAACTGGATATATCTGGGAATTTTAACACCCATGATTATGTAAACAAGGGTAATCTAAACTTTCTGAACCTTAGTTTCCTCATTTGGAGAGCAAAGACAATAAAAAAAGACCTCAAAATGTTGTGAAAAAAAATGAAGTGATGAATGTAAAATATTCAGAAAGATGCCTGGCACAGACACTAGGAAATTCAAGTTCCTTTTTTGCAAAATAACTCTCTAAAATAACAGAATCCACATTTTAACAAAATTACCCACTTTGAATTCTTTACAGTCCTCAGGCAGATGCCACGTGGCTCCATTTCCCACGACTGATGTGCACCGACACAGTTTGTACATTAAGATGACAACAGCCTGTGCACGTAGCATACTCTCACTTGGTGCATCTCTGCAATCTGACGCAGAACCTGAGTGGGAAATTCAGAAGCAAAGCAGCAAAGGGAAAGTCAGAGGCACACGTCAGGGCAGTAGCAGCATCGCCTCCTATTCCTTTTCCCCGTGTGCAATGTGGTGTTGAATTTGGGCTGACTCTCAGATCTTCCTTGACCAACAGGGGGAAGTAATGGTGCATCTTTGAGAGATCTTCAGGTTTTGCTTTCCTGTTTACTGCTCTTCTTGGAACCCAGCCCTCATTCACTGAGAAGGTCCAAGAAGCCCCACAGAGAGAAACACATGGAGGAAAACCAAGGCTCTCACTTGAAAGTCTCAGCTGACTTCCCAGCCAAGAGCCAGCAGCTAACTGCCAGTTCTGTGGAAGAGGCAGATTTGGACCTCTCAGCCATACATGAAACAGAAGAGTCATCCCATCAGCCACATATTGTAAGAAATTAATAAACTGATGTTTTAAGTCATAAAGTTTAAAGGTTGTTTATTACAGCACTATGCGAATTGACACAGACATTTAACAATCACATTGTAAACCAGGCCACATGCTGTGTGCAGGGCTCAAATCCCAAAGATCAGAGGAAGCTGAGGCAAGGAGGTCTCGAACTCAAGTCAATATTAGCAACTTATCCAGGTAGCACCACCATATCTTAATATAAAAAACAAGATGTCTAGTAGCTCAAGGTGAGGGCCTTGTACTGAATTCTCAGTATCAAAAAGAAAAGAAAATAATGTACAGTCCAACTGTATGCATTGTGCACTGTTTACTTGAAAGCAACTTTAGTTTACCTTACATTTTGATAAATATGCATTAACTTTACATGATAATGGGGTTAATTCTGATATTTCAAGACACACATATAGCCTGCCCTGATCAAATCCAGCCTCTCTTTATCCCCCTCACCCTTTCATAGCCTCTAATAACCACTTTCTCATTCATGTTGGCTTTTTTTGGTAACTTTCATACATAAAAGGGAACAGGAAGTATTTGTTTCTCTGTGGCTGTCCTATTTCACCTTGCATAATATCCACAGTTCTTTCATTATCTGACAAATGGTTAATACCTAGAGTATACAAAGAACTCAAAAAACCTCTACAGCAAAAATAAGTAGTCCAGTTTTAAAAATAGACACATGATCCAAATAGACACTTCTTAAAAGAAGAAATACGAATGGCTAACACTATATGAAAAATGCAAACTGTCAATATTGAATGTGATGATGATGTGTACTCATAATGTACCAATAAAGACTTGAATAAAAAAGAAAAATGCTTAATATCATTAGTTACCAGGAAAATTCAAATCAAAACTGTGAGATATCATCTCCCCTTAGTTAGAATGGCTATTATCAGAAACAAACAGAATAACAAACAAAGCATGTTTAAATAATAAAAACCAAGAAAAAGGAAACATCATATTACCTCAAGACAGATGTAAGGGGATGCTTTTTAAAAGATTAGCAACATTTTTGTCAGTAGTATGTAGATCTATTCATATTCATAGAAGTGACCTTTGCTAATTTAATGTTTAAATCAATGTACATAGTGATCAAGTATGAAGAATATGTATTTAATTCCTACTGTGGTTTGAATTGCTAACCTTTTTAAAAAGTCTGCTGCTGGTAGAGGTGGGAAAAATTGAGCTCTCTGTG
Source organism: Petromus typicus (assembly GCA_004026965.1). Lineage (NCBI taxonomy): Eukaryota > Metazoa > Chordata > Mammalia > Rodentia > Petromuridae > Petromus > Petromus typicus. The sequence goes on along the minus strand of PVIR01003341.1, from coordinate 14,972 downwards.
TGAATTCCAGATAGAGCCACTGAGACTTGCTGAGGACAAATATATGTCTTTTTGTGCAATGGCTTTGATTATTTAGTTGAGTTGATTTTATTTTCCAGCAAAATGTTATTGCTTGTACTGTGTTTCAGGTAAGGTCAGAAAAAAATGGGGCCTACCACAGAAACACATGCACAAGAATTTTAACATGAATGGCAGGTGCACAGTATAAGTCTTCTGTGTTCATTCGAAAGGCATGGCTTCCAGCCAGTCTCAGATATATACTGCCTTCAAATGCCAGGCACCATCTTCTCCCTCAAGGCTCAAGGGTTTCTTTGGTGTGTAGACACCAAAACATACTGTAGTAAGACTAGGCATTTCTTTCTCACTTTGCCATTAGGAAAGGCCTCAACTGATGGTATTCTCTTGAATATAAATCAGCCCTCTATAGCCACAGACAGATCTTTAGCAAAAGGGAGAGGGATCAAGAGATGGAGGAGGGAGGAAGGGAAGGGGGTGAAAAAATATGTGTTAGGTACATGTACTAACTTCTCATGATGAATGTAATCATTATGTACTGCAAACACGTATTCATAATTTTAAAACGTTTAAACACTACACCTGCACCAGACAAGTACACATTGTTCCTTTGTCATTAATCCCTTAAAGTACAAATTCACCACTAGCTATACAGTTGCATTGTAGTAGGTATTAAAAGTCACCTGAAGATGATTTAAAGAATAAGGGAGGGTATGTGTAGGTTATATGCAAACACTGCGCCATGTTACACAAGACAAAAGCATTCTCAGGTTTGAGTGTCTGAGGGTGTCCTGAAACTACCCACAGATAAACAAGGAAGCGTATAAATGCTTATACAAATGTAATGCAGCACCTTCTTTAGTTTAAGTAGGGCCTTCCACAATCCTCACTAGAAATCGTCATTTGACACTGAACCCCGAGAAGACTAGATCAAGCCTTCTCCTTGGCAATGGTATCTGGCTGTCTAATGTTCTGTTCTGCGTCTGGTAACCGGAGATGCACCAAGGGAAGCAGAAATCCAAGTTTTAAACCCAGCCAAATTAAAAACTTCTTGGAAACTCAGCTCAATCACTAATTATTTTTCAGTTTGCTGGGTTTGGATATTGGAAGTATCTGATCAGAGGTAGCCAAAATGTTCAATTACTGCCAAAGAATTCTGAATAAGAAAAAAATCTGTTTTCAAGGCAAAGAAGCAAATGCTCACTTGACTCATTATTGCAAATAAATAATTAGGAAACTGTATCTGGAAAATAAAATACCTCCTGTGAATGGCATTTCATACTGACGTATATGAGGCACACCTTGGCCTGTTTCTTCACTTGGCCTCTCTCTCTCTCTCTCTGACATGTTTCTGCTCCTCTGAAGGACCTTTTCCCCAAATGACAATGCTCAAAAAATAGATACAGAAAGATTGTGGTACAGGTCATTGCATCCTGGCTTCATTGTACTACGATTCATTATTTTCTTGCCGCACTTATTCAAGAACCCATTGTTGATTACTCTTTTCGTCACTCTATGATAGAGCAGTTTGTATGTGTCCCATGTGCATTGGCAGATAATGAAATAACAGTTTGTCTATCTGCAGAGTATCTCACACTTATTGTTCACAGTCCAATTCACTTTATAAAGTCATTCTATCCTGTTCTAAAACAGAGTGATCTCTGAGGCATCCAGTTAATGAAGACAGTCCATTGATTTATTTAGCAAAAATGCACTGAGCACCCACTGTGTGATAAATACTCTTCTTGGCACTTGGAAAACAAAAAAACTCCTGTTGTTTTTTGAAGCTTGCATGCGAGAGGGGGATGAAGAGCAATATATGAGTAAAGAAGTAAAATGCATGGTGTATAAGAAGATAAAAAGTGCCATGGAAAATGTAAATAAGGTAAAGGGGAAAAGCATGTTTGGCAGGAGATGTGTGTAATTTTAAACAGGATTGTCTGAGAAAGCTTCAGTAACATAAGACCTGAAAGAGGTGAGAAAGTCAGTATGCTGTGTAGGTGCTTGGAAGAGTTGGCCCGCCACACCTTGGAGGGGGCAGCGTATGCAAAGGTCCTGGGGCAGGAATGTACTTAGGTGTATTTAAGGCACATGGAGACCCAATGTCTGTAATAGAGCGAGAGAGGGGAAGAAGTGAAGGAGACGAGCTGCAAAGACAATGGGCAGGGCTCTTATCTGAAGGCTACTATCAGAACTTTGTCTTTTATGATAATCTCTTAACGGGTAAGCTCATACTTAAATAGAATAACTTTATTTGTTAAATTGAGAATTGAGAGTAAAGTCAGAGACAGTATGGTTAATTAGGAGCTGAATGCAAAACTCTGGGCAAGTGATGATGGTGAGTAAAGGCAAGATGGTAGCAGTGGGCATGGTAAGAGATGCCATTCAGTGTGTCTGTGTACACAGTAGAAACTCCAGGTTTCGACAACACATGATACTGAGTAGAGTGTGAGAAAAAAACAGAACTCAAAGAGGACTCCAGGATTTGATCAGAGCAACTAGAATTCTGAAGTTACTATTTGCCGAAGTGGAAAGACTGATGTGTGAGTTGATTTTGGTGAAAAGGTGAGGAGACAGCTCCTTCAGAATATGTGAAGTAGGAGGTACCTACAAGACCCCCGAGAAGAGACGTTGTGTTGCCAATTAGCTGTGGAAGACTGGAATGCAGGGTGAGGACACATATAGCGGCCAACACTCTATGGGTGAAATTTAAGCCATGAAAACAGATGAGATCTCTACAGGCATAAAAACAGATGGATAAGAAATTTAAAACTTTAGCCCTGGACAATAAGGGAGAAGAGGAACCAGCAATGAGAAATAAGGGAGAAGAGGAACCAGCAATGAGAAATAAGGGAGAAGAGGAACCAGCAATGAGCCCTAAAGAATCAACATGCTGCAGCTAGTTGTAGGTGTTTGAATGCTGTTGCTATCTTTGAAAGAACAAGTGTTCATGATTAGGATCTCTTGGTAAATCTAATTAATCCTCTAACAAAGTTCTCCAATGAAAGGAAAATTTTTAAAAAACACAAGAGTTCTTTTTTATTTGAAACACTGGAATATAGGACCTTAGCGACCATCTGATCCAACTCTTTCAGTGCATGGGGAGCTGAGGTTTAAGACACAGTGTTATTAGGTGCATAGCTAGAACTCAAACTAGCAGCCTGGTTCATGTTCTTCAGCTCAGCTGCTTTCTTCAGAGAATTTTTAAACAGATACAAACCTTGAGGAAACAATAAATAAAGATTTCCTCCCAGTGTTAAGAGTTGAGGTAAATAAAAGAATTATTGTGGAGGAACTTTACCAGCTGGTGTTTTAATTTCCGTTGTGTAAATCTGTTTCTAGTCAGCTAATTAAAAAGACACGGCTTTCTCTCAAAATATCACATATTATGGGGCAAAAGAAGACTTAGCTTTACTTAGAAAAGGTCAAAGCCTGCATTCTAATATCACAGTGAGCTACTGTTTCCCTCAGAACTTTTGGAATCACAAAGCCATTGATATTCTATGATGCCATGTCAAAAGATCACACAGCATCATTTGCTAAGAAACTGTTCATAAATGACAGTATTTTGAAATGGGCTGTTTTGAAGTTGCTGAATTTTGGTGGCATCAAACTGAGCTGGCCACCTCTTCTTTGTCCCTACGTACCAGAGTAAGGGATGTGTTAACCTGAGTTCTCTAGGGAATTATTTCTGTGAAACTCTCATTATGTGTAGGGCAGAGCTGAGCCTCTGCCGGCCAGTGGTCACCATGTCAACAGGGATAAATGTGGGATTGGGTCAGGTGTGGGGAACAAAAGGCTGATGGAGGAGCATGATTTTTGTTCATTGTCAAATAAACAGCCTAGAAGGCAGTAAGAGAGAGGACCCCGCAGGATCCACAGTCTGAGAGGAATGCTAGGCCCTAAGGATTAGGCGGGTATGGGGGAAGTGAAGGACGCTGTGGAAGGAATGAAGGCAATCCAGGAGCAAAAGCACGGAAGGGACATAAATGTGCATGAGGACCAGGTTCAGAACAACAAATGAGGGAAACCATGTGCTGCCTATTTTTAATCAGATAGTTTGCATATGATAACATCATTTGTGCAAAAAAGAGCGTACCATTTTTCATGCTGTTAGTGTGTTATACTTTGTGCTGGACTGCTACATGATTATATACATGTCCATAAATGTACATATGCTCACAACTGCGCATATACATAGGCATACATGCATATGTAAGATATGGCCAAGAATATGCTTAATGTTTAAATTTTTTTAAATGTAAAAGACACATTGCCACAAATCACCCTCAAAATCTTCCCTCCAGGGCTGGGGATTTAGCTCAATGGTTCTGGCGCCTGCCTTGCAAGTGCAGAGGTCCAGGTTCGATCACTGGTAACCACATACAATACTGGGTATGGAGACTCACGCCCAGAAGCAATCAGTACCACACACCACAGTGCCGGGCGTGGTGGCTCACGCCTGTCATCCCAGCACTCGGGAGGCAGAGGCAGGAGGATTGCTGTGATGTGAGTTCAAGGCTGAGCTCAGGGCCAGCCTGAACTACAAAAGCGAGACCCTGTCTCAAAAAAATAAATAAATAATTAAAAAGAAATCCTCCCTCCATTTCAAACAAACTTATCCCCTTGTTCTTGTCCCTTTCTGAAGCAATTCTAGCAGTTCTCTTCTGAGAGTGTTAGTTGCAGTGTTGTGGCTTCCTTGATGTCCTGAATTAATTCAAAAGATTCCCTTTCATGGTCAGTCTGGAGCTGGGGGTGAACGAGATTAAGGTGGTGAGGACACGCCGCAGTGTTTTTACATGACTGCCTTTCCACTGGATGGCTCTATGCAGAAACAGTCCCTATATATATATTTTTTTTAATTGCTCTTCACAAAGACTTCCAGAGCTGCTTTCATGAAGTGGCAAGGACGATGGAACAATTGCATTCAAAGTGAGAAGAGTGTTCTGAGAGGGATTAACGGCAATGTCTTTCACCGGGGTCATTCTTGAAAAGTACACAGTATGCTCTGATCATCCCTTGTACATGTACATGTGTGTGAGAGTGTTGGGGGGGTGTGTATAGATAGATGATATTGAAACCAAAAGAAAAGACGAAATTACCACACTGGAAAGGATAGAGTTTCAATGCTGAAGCCCTGAGCAGTCTATTGTTAAGAAGACACAAAAAAGCACCAGCAAGAAGGCTTGAAAAGGAGCAGCTAGCTGCTGGAATATAAATTATCTGATGTGTGTGAGTTATATATAATGTAGCATAACACATTATCCTATTATGATTACTTTATCCTAATATTGATTTATTAATTTTCCCTTTTTATATCTAGCTCATGTTGGCTAGAGTTTTCTTTTTTTTTTTTTTTTTTTAGGTTTTTTTTGAGACAGGGTCTCCCTTTGTGGTTCAGGCTGGCCCTGAGCTCAGCCTCAAACTCACATCACAATCCTCCTGCCTCTGCCTCCCGAGTGCTGGGATGACAGGCGTGAGCTACCACGCCCGGCACTGTGGTATGTGGTACTGGTTGCTGCTGGGTGTGGGTCTCCACACCCAGTATTGTTATGTGGCTACCAGGGAATCGAACCCGGGCCCTTGCGCCTGCAAGACAGGCGGCGGAACCACTGAGCTAACTCCCCGGCCCCCGGCTAGAGTTTTCTTGTATCAGCCTGATACCAATGAAAACACAAAATGCCTACAGCAGTTTAAATAGAAGTTTAATACAGGTGGTTTCCAACTTACAATGGTTCAACTTATGATGTTTTGACCTGGAGATGAGGTGAAAGTAATACGCTCTCAGTAGAAATCATACTTGAAATTATAACGTTTTATATTTTCCTGGGATAGTAAAATATACAATACCTTTTTTATGGTGCCGAGCAGCTTTTAGTCAGGCACACAATCATAAGGTACATGAAAAAAATCTCTATGGAATACTATGTTATTAAGCTTTAGTGTTCCATAAGCTAGGTATACCAAATGTATTTTTGGCTTATAATATTTTCAGCTTATGTTGGGTTTACCAGGATGCAGAACCATAGAAAGTAATGGAACATCTGTATAAAGAATTGGTAAGTAGACTGGAGGTGGGGCTCTGTGGAGAGCACTTGCCTAGCATGGGTGAGGCGCTGAGCTCAATCCCTGGTATTATACACACACACAAACACACTCACAGATAAGATAGGTGAACTGCCTTACAACAACTAAATGATCAATATTTCTTCGTAAGAAAATAATATTCATGTTCATGTAAGTGAAGATGTTCTTGCCTTTCTCCAAAATGGAAAGAGGCACAGTCCAAATAGTCATTGTATCCATAGATGGATGTATGGATTATTACTCAAATTCAATCTTGGTTCCACAGAATATTCTGCTAACCGCTAAGTCACACAGGTACCATCCAAAAATGTCTATATTAAATAAAAATAGGAAAATAAAGTAAAGAGCAATGATTACTATAAATTACTATCCGCACACATAAGCAGAGAGCAAAGCTACTACACTTCTTGTTTCTCTAATTATTCACCAGGTTATAGTTGAAATCTATGGCTACTTTCCTCAACTGATAGTTTTTAAGTTTTAAAATTTCTATTTTATTTGTTCTCAGCGAGAACTGCAGTCATTGTAAGGATTACTTTAGGCAACGGAGACTAAAGCTAGGGCCTCTGCACTGAGATACATCCTTAGTTCTTTTTTAAAAAATTAATTTTATTGTGAAATAGGTACATTTTATATACATATCATGATCATACTCAGCATTGACAATTTGTACCAGTATATGACATGACCTAACTTTCATATTTTCCCATTTCTCTACTCACCCTACAACCCCCACCCCCTATATACATAAGCTTTGTTTTCCCTCCCCCTTTTTTTTTAGACCAGGCCTTGCAAAATTGCAAATTTTCTCAGGCTGTGCTTGAACTTGTGATCTTCCTGCCTCAGCCTGCCAGACTGCTAAAATTACAGATGTATGCCACTATACCTGACCTATTCACAGTGTTTTCATGGCAGAGTGCCCCTTTTATTCCTGAAGAGTCTTATTACTCCATCCCCTTGTCTTTTGAGAGTTTCCCTAGTTTTCTACTAGCCTTTATTATTGGACACAGAAGTACAAAGAAGTACTCTCGAGAATATCCTGGATTGCAGAAGGGCCTTTTTTGCCTGTACTACAAAACAGCAACCAACTTTCTCCTTGATGGCCTGCATCAATCACTCCTGCTAGTAATTTAGCATGTTTTTTGCCTGTTGGTCCAGTGGCACAAGATACCCAAGAGGTTCAAGTGATAGTTTTAATTTCTACCTCAGTGTAACTCTTTTGTGTCTCTGGTAGAAATAGGTGCTCTTCAAACTAGTAGATCTCAAAGTTGCTGGAACTGGTGGTAAAGACTGTGAATTATTAGATGCAATAGTGAGAGAAATCACTCCCACTTATATGCCTTGATTAGTAGGACCAAGTGATCTAGCTATAGGGAGAGAGCACCATAAAATAGCCTGTGATTTAAAGCATAAAATGCATCCTGTGAGATAGAATGCCATCCTAGCAGGATATTTTCTCCTAATTGGCACTGTATCTGAGATTTGAGCAAGCTATTTTGCCTTTTAGTCAGAACTGCTCTTTCTGGCTTGGGTCATAATGTCAACTGTCTCCATGGCTACGAGGCCTTTGATTCACACTCCTTCTGCTGTGAGGTTAAGTTCCATAGTACATATAATTCTGAATGGAATGTCAGTGTATTGGTGAGCTTTCCTGTCAATGGAACACAACACCTGACACCCACAATTTAAAGAAAGATATTTAATTTAGCCAGTGGCCTCAAGGGATTCAGCCCATGGTTGGCTGGTTCCAAGGCAGGGACATCATGGCACAAGGGCCTGGTGGAGCAGAGATATTCAGTTCATGGTGGCCATGGAGCAGAGTATGGGACAGCACCAGTATGGAGGTGCTTGGAGACCAGATACAGAACCCAAGTTCAAGCCTCTATAATCTACCCAGAAACACCTAGAAGTTTGCTTCAGCAATGCCCTGGGTAGTTCTTATGCCAGTCAAATTGACAGAACCAAGCTTACGCACTGTAGCCTGGATAAGGAATGCTGAGAGTCCTCAGCCTATGTGTTTGGGAGAAGCATTATGGGAAGGATAGACAAGTCTACACCTACAGTATGTGTCTATTTCTGTGAGGATGAAACTTCTCCTTCTACGATGAAAAAGATCCATTGAAATTAATCTGCGGCCAAGAACCTGCTGGTGCCCACAGATAATGATGTATCAGATACTCAATGTTGCTTTCTACTTTTAACAGATTAGGAGCTTAGCAGCAGAATTAAACAGGTAAGCCTAGATAAGAGTTTAGTCAGTGGTGGTGGACCTACGACATTGCTGTTACTTTGATTTTCTTTTAAGACAAAATACACTAATGTATAAGTTGTTTATAAATCTCAGTATTTGGGCTTAATTGCAGTGTTGGCACTTTGTGATAAATAAGTGGGTTTGGGGTTACAGTTTGGGGACTCATTTCTAAAAAAAGATTTGCCATCTCTGGCCCAGATAAATCTGTGTTGGTGATTCTGTGAGCAGTTTCCATCTCTACCATGCTCACCAACCCACGGAACAACACTCGGGTGACTAGAGAAAGCAGCTCATTATCAATGTCTGTCACTGTGTCCACTTAATGGTTTAGTCTTTTCTGCGTCGATACTTTGGAAGGTACTCACACGGAACAGAAGTAGGTTCAGAGTCTGTGCCCCTTCAGAGGTCCTATTGTATAGCTTTCCTTAGACTTTCATCACCACTGATCCCACACTATTTCTTTTGCTGTTGTTGTTCTGTTCTTGTCAAAATTAACTCACAATCTTCCAAATAAACCATGGATAAAAGCCAGCAGGCAAATTAGTAAATATTTTTAGCTAAAATGAAAAGTCAACATATTAAAATTTATAGGATGCTGCTAAAGCAGTGGTTAGAGGAAATTTAAAGCCTCAAATGCTTGTGCTGGAAGAGAAAAAAGGTCTTAAATTGACAAAACTGTGAGCAATCAGAGGAAATAGAGAAAAATAAACACATAGGAATATAGGAAATAATAAAGGTAAAAACAAAAATCAATGAAATCCAGAGGAGAAAAACAATAGAAAACTATCAACAAAATAAGAAGCTGGTATTTGTAACCATTTGTTAAATGTACTAGTAGAGTATGTTCCATATATAAAAATATAAATATATACAGTGGGGGGTGTGTGTGTGTGTGTGTGTGTGTGTTACCAGGGATCAGACTCAAAGCCTTGCATTTGTGAGGCACGTGTGGTGCTCCTGAGTTAAATCCCTGGCCCTATATGTCTTTATTTAATTTATACAGGTTGACTGTCCCTCATCTGAAATACTGAGGGATAGAAGAGTTTTAGATTTTGGAATTTTTATGGATGTTGGAATATTTGTATAGACTTTCTCAGTTAAACAAACCTGATCTAAAGATTTCAAATCTGAAATTCAAAATTTTTTGAGAAACATAAAATTGAGTTTGAATCCAGGAAAGTTGGGAAGAGATGAAGGATACATAAAATACATCTAGATCAGAAATAAGGAACTGAAACTGTCTTATATTTCCATGACATGATCTTGTAAGTAAATAATCTTAAGGAATTCTATAAAAGTCAGTTGGAGCTAATAAATAAGTTAAAATTGCAGAATACTATGGATATATAAAAATCAGTTGTATCTGAGGCTGGAGATTTAGCTCAGTGCACAGTGCCTACCTGGTAAGCGCAAGGTCCTGTGTTCGATTCCCAGGACCAATAAAAAAAAAATAATTGTCTCTATATACATAGCAAAGAACAACCAAAAATGAAATTAAGAAAATGGTTCTATTATCATACTATCACAAAAATAAAATACTTGGGAAAATATTTTTAAAAACACATGTTAAGCTTATAGTCTTAAAGCTATATAACTTTGTTTATAAGTAAGATCTAAGTAAGTAGAAAGACATCTCACATTCATAGACTGATATATTTAATTTAATACAGCCATATTCCCCAAAGATAACTACAGATGCAAAAAATATATATCAAAAGTTCAGCTGCCTTGGGCCAGGGATATAGCTCAGTGATTCTGGCGCCTGTCTTGCAAGCGCAAGGACCTGGGTTCGATTCCCGGTAACCACATAACAATACTGGGTGTGGAGACTCACCCCAGCAGCAACCAGTACCACATACCACAATACCGGGCATGGTGGCTCACGCTTGTAATCCCAGCACTTGGGAGGCAGAGGCAGGAGGATTGCTGTGATGTGAATCTGAGGCTGAGCTCAGGGCCAGCCTGAACCACAAAGCGAGACCCTGTCTCAAAAAACCTTAAAAAAAAAAAGTTCAGCTGCCTTTATCTGAAAATTTGATCCTGAAATTCATATGAGAATGCAAGATATCCATAGCAGACACAGATTTCTAGAAAAGACAAAAGTCAGAGGACTAACACTCTCTGATTGCAAAACTGATTATAAAAGTACAGAAAAATCTTGAGAGTCAAGCATTGGCATAAGGATAAACACACAGATCAATGCAATAGAACTAAAATTCAGAAATGAACTAATATACTTACTGTCAGTTGAATTTTTACAAAAGGAAAAATATTTTTTTCAAAAATGTAGCTCTGTTGTAAAGTACTTGCTTAGCATTCTAGAGGCTCTAGGTATGATCTCCAGTACCATAAAACAGTTGTTGGGGGCCGGGGATTTAGCTCAATGGTTCCGGCTCCTGTCTTGCAAGTGCAAGGGCCTGGGTTCGATCCCCCGGTAACCACATACCATACCGGGCATGGAGACTCATGCCCAGCAGCAATCAGAAGCACATAACACAGTGCCCGGCGTGGTGGCTCACGCCTGTCATCCCAGCACTCAGGAGGCAGAGGCAGGAGGATTGCTGTGATGTGAGTTTGAGGCTGAGCTCAGGGCCAGCCTGAACTACAAAGCTAGACCCTGTCTCAAAAACAAAATAAACAAACAAACAAAATTAAAAATGTTTGTGCTTCAAAAGACACCAACAAGGGGCCAGGGATTTAGTTCAGTGGTTCCCAATCCCCAGTAACCACACGACACCAAGAAGGGGCCAGGGGTTTAGCTCAGTGGTTCCGGCGCCTGTCTTGCAAGTGCAAGGACCCAGGTTTGATCCTCAGTAACCACATAACAATACTGGGTGTGGAGACCCATGCCCAGCAGCAATCAGTACCACATACCACAGTGCCGGGCATGGTAGCTCATGCCTGTAACCTCAGCACTTGGGAGGCAGAGGCAGGAAGATTGCTGTGAGTTTGAGGCTGAGTTCAGGACCAGGCTGAACTATAAAAGCAAGACCTTGTTTCAAAAAACTAAAAAAAAAAAAAAACCCCAAAAAACAAAAAAAACAAAACAAAACAAAAGAACACCAACAAGGAAGTACAAAGATCATTCACAAAAAGAGAAAAAATATTTATAACTCAAGTATCTGATAAAGGGTTTATGACTAGATTATATAAGAAATATAACTTAGTAGTAAAAGGGTGAACAACCCAATTTAAACATTAGCAGAGGACTTAGCAGAGTTAACTGGTCAAAGAAGGAACAGAACTGGCCAATAAATACATGAAAAACTGCTCAGCTTTAGTCTTTACGGAAATGGAAAAGCAAAGCATTGAGACAGCACTTCATGCCTATGTAGACAATAAGATCAAAAGACAATAGCCAGGGGCAACAGTGTATGCCCTTAGCCCCAGTATTTGGAAGGCTAAGGCAGGAGGATTGTCCTAAATTCAAGGTCAGCCTAGGCTACTACATAATGAGTTTAAGGTTAGCCTGAACTGTATAGCAAGACCCTGTCTGAAAAAAAAAAAAAGGCATAAGAAAAAGTGTTGCTGTGGATGTGGAGAATTTAGAATCATTATACATTTTGATAGTAATTTAAAACACTGCAAACATTCTGGAATTTACTCAGAACAATAAATATAGAGTTACTGCATAGCTCAGTAATTTCACTTCTAAGTATATTCCCCCTAGAAATGAAATATATACGTCCTCAAAAAAGTTCTCTATATTTATAGCTGTATTATATGTAATATTGCCAAAATAAAAAACAACCAAATCCCGATTAATGAGAAATCAGTAAGTCAAAAAGAATTCTGCGAACAGAATGCCCTTGTCATGGAATATTGTTTGTAATAAAAAGGAAGGAAATACTGGTGTGTGGTAACACCTAGGGGAACCTGGAAAGCACTGCCCTACGTTCACAAAACCATCACAAAACGCTGCACGTTCTATGATCCTATTTACAGGAAACGTCCAGGACTACAGCGGTTTCAGAGAGAATGGAGTATTATTGTGCGGTTTCTTCAGGCTTTGTTAAAATAATCTCAAATTGTTTGTGAGCAGGGGGCCACAACTGTGACTATACTGAAGATCTTTGAATTGTGCGCTTTTGCGGGAAGGTCTGGGAACTGAACCCAAAACCTTCCACATGTTAGGCAGGGGCTCGACCCCAGAACTACGCTCTCAATCCAAAACTGTGTACTTTTAATGGCTGAAATGCATACGATAGTGAGCCATGCCTTAACCAAGCTGTTAATAAAATAACCTCACAGTATTATATCCCCAACTCCTCTCTTGCATCCTTTGCTAACATTATTGTTATATATTTTAACTTTACATATGCATAAACACATGGTTTAGCTTTAGAATAAGCTAAGATAAAATTGATTTTATATTTAAAACTATTTACACCATTGGTAGGGCTCTTCATGTTTTTAGTGAAATGAGCAAAAATCTGACTATTTTTTGAAGCTGACTGGATAGCACAAGCTACAGAAAGGTTGATTCTTCTTATTTATTTTATAGTTTATTTATTAAGTTGTTTCCCTACCTTTGCTGCTGTGTATAGTGCTGCAATGGACACGGGAGTGCAGATAATTCTTTGACATACTGATTTCGTTTCGTTTGGATTTATACCTATGAATGAGATTTATGCATTACGTAGAAGTTGTATTTGGAATTTTTAGAGGGATTTGTTTTCCACATTGGACATACTAGAATCTGCATTCACAGCAACAGTATTCAAGGGTTTCCTTTTTCTCCCTCTCCTCCTCAGCACTTATCTTTTTGATAAGGTGTGAGGTGATAGCCTCGTGGTGGTTTTGATTTTAATGTCCTTGATTAGTGACACTGAGCACCTTTCCATAGGTCATTTCTATGCCGTTTTTGAAAAAAATGTCTATTCAGATACTTTCATCACTTTTTGTTCAGACATAATATTTGTACATCTTACGACAGGGATTTAGCTCACTGGTTCCGGTGTCTGACTTGTAAGTGCACTTGTAAGTGCAAGGTCTCAAGTTCGATTTCTGGTAACTACATACCATAATGACAGGAGTGGTGATACATACCCACCAGCAATCAGTACCACATACCACAGTGCCAGGCATGGTGGTTCACACCTGTAATCCCAGCACTCGGGAGGCAGAGGCAGGAGGATTGCTGTGAGTTCAAGGCTCGTCTGGGCTACACAGTGAGCTCAGGGCCAGCCTGAACTACAAAAGTGAGATCTTGTTTCAAAAAAATGTCTATATTGGGCCGGGGAGTTAGCTCAGTGGTTCCGGCGCCTGTCTTGCAGGCACAAGGGCCCGGGTTCGATTCCCCGGTAACCACATAACAATACTGGGTGTGCCCACACCCAGCAGCAACCAGTACCACATGCCACAGTGCCGGGCGTGGTGGCTCACGCCTGTGGTCCCAGCACTCGGGAGGCAGAGGCAGGAGGATTGTGATGTGAGTTTGAGGCTGAGCTCAGGGCCAGCCTAAACCACAAAAGCGAGACCCTGTCTCAAAAAACCTAAAAAAAAAAAAAAAAAAAAAGTCTATATATTTGTACATCTTTAATTGGTAATTCAATACATATATGCAACGCATAATAAACAAGTTAGGGTAATAATCATTTCTATTTCTTCAAACAGTAATTTTTGCATTGGGAATTTTTTCTTTTTTGACACTTATTATCCAGTTTTATTATATGAAATATCCAGAATAGGCAAGTGTAGTGAAAAAACTAGATTAATAGAGCTCAGCACTAAGAGAGAAAAAAGATAGCACATGACTAATAGCAATGAGGTTTCTTTTGGGGGTGATGAAAATGCTCTAGAGTGACATGAAGCCAGGTGAGGTGGTGCAAGCCTCATATGCCATGGGAAGATCAAGAGCCCATGGCCAGCCTGGACTGAGCGACCAGGTCACACGAAGGTCCCTCTGTGTGCGCATAGTCGCCACTTTTGTGTGTTTTCACCTTTCTCAGAATCTCTGGAGCCTGATTTCTTACTACTTTTCTCACTCACAGATTTCTTATTTCCATCTCCAGAGCTGTTTTCCTTTGTCCCATCTTTTGAGGCAGAGTGTGCTAGTGTTTCTGAAAAGATTTTAAGAGGGGCTTTAGGGCCAGGGATTTCCAGCGCCTGTCTTGCAAGAGCAAGGACCCGGGTTCGACCCCTGGTAACCACATACCATACTGGGCGTGGAGACTCACTCCAGCAGCAATCAGAAGCACATAACACAGTGCCGGGCATGGTGGCTCATGCCTGTCATCCCAGCACTCGGGAGGCAGAGGCAGGAGGATTGCTGGGATGTGAGTTGGAGGCTGAGCTCAGGGCCAGCCTGAACTACAAAGCAAGACCGTGTCTCAAAAAACCTAAAAAAAAAAAAAAAGAGGGGCTTTACGCAGAATCTGAGTTTCAAAGATTCCAAAGCTTCCCCAAACCGATAAACAAATGAGACTACAAGAGTTAACTCTCCGCACAGGACGCAAGCGAGGCCCTGCTGAGCTGGAGCTGCCGCGCCCACCCTTCAGGTACAAGGGCTGCAGCAGCTGGGCTTCACCCCTTGCTGACCTCAGGCCAATCAACTCCTACTTGAGGCCAGGCTCTCAGACTTGGCTCAGACCCCACCGCTGAGTCCCCTGGGTAGTTA
>PVIR01003340.1:66346-90049 GCA_004026965.1 Petromus typicus | reverse complement strand
GCTTTTTAAAAGAATGAGCTCCCATTTGTTGATTTCCTTAGCCATTTCCTGTGCTATAGAAGTTTTGTTCATGAAGTCTTTCCCTAAGCCAATGTCTTCAAGAGTTTTACCTAACCTGTTTTGCAGTAGGTTTAGAGTGTCTGTTTTAATATTTAGGTCTCTTATCCACTTTGATTTTAGCTTGGTACACGGTGAAAGAGTTAGGTCTAGTTTTATCCTTTGGCAAGTTAAAACCCAGTTTTTCCAGCACCATTTGTTAAAGAGGCTATCTTTCCTCCATTGAGGATTTTTGGCTCCTTTGTCAAAGATGAGGTGGCTCAGTGTATCTGGAGTAGTTTCTGGATCTTCTAGTCTACTCCATTGATCCTCAGGTCTGTTACTTTGCCAGTACCACGCAGTTTTTTATCACAGTGGCTTTATAGTATAGTTTCAGGTTCAGAGTTGTGATACCCCACACCATGTCCCTGTTGCTTAGAATTGCTTTGGCTATTCTAGGTCTTTTGTGGTCCAGAACCATACATTAAAGAAGCTACCTTTTTTCCACTGATGGAATTTTGGTCAAAGATCAGGTGGAATAGTATATTTAGAGTTGTTTCTGTGTTTTCTAATTGATTCCATTGTTCCTTAGCTCTGTTTCTTTGCCAGTACCATGCTGTTTTTAGCACAGTGTGCCATGCTGTCACATAGGGGATTCTGATACCCTTGCCACATCTTTGTTGCCTAGAATGGTTTTTCCTAATTTAGGTCTTTTTGATTCCAGATAAAATTTTAGGTTATTTTCTCTAGATCTGTGAAATATGCTCTTGAGATTTCAAATGAGATTGCATTAAATCTGTATAGTAATTTTGGAAGTATGACTGTTTTGACAATATTGGTTCTTCCTACCCAAAAATAAGAAAAGTCTTTCTATTTTCTGATATCCTCTTTTACCCCCTTTTTCAAAGTTTCATAGCTGGGTGGGGGCAGGGGAAAGCAAAGGAGAGAAAAAAATTTGATGTTAGACAGGAAAAACTGGAAACAAAGCTTATGTATAGAAAGTGTTGCGATGTTTGAAGGGAGGTCAGAGCAATGAAAAAAAATAAGAATCAAGATATATCATGTACAACTATAAATTGCCAATGGACAATATGATCATAATGTGCTCAGAAAAAACACCATAAACTTGGTTTATTAAAAGAAAAGGGAAAAAAACCTCAAAGGAGAAGAATGTAAGATAGGATAATCTATTCAAAATAAAAGAAAATTAATAAAATTAGAGAGAGTAATACAAATGAACAAACAACAAATAGAAAAAAGGACCACAAACAAAACAAAACAAAACAAAAAAACCAAGAAACACAAGGAAAAAAAAAAACTCCTCCTCCCACCAAGATAAACTAAAGAGGCATCAAAAAATTCCTCCAGATATTTGTTTAAAAGTTTTACTTCCAGCCTGTAATAATGGAACACTCCGGATTACTGGAAGATACAGTCACTAATAAGTCCTGTTTTGTTCTAGACTCATCTTTTTGGCATGACAGCTTCATACTTCCCCATCTTTCCTGATAGCCATGGAGGGTCAAAGAAGCTCACCCTAGGACAGACAGAGCATCACCACAGATGATCCTAGCTTCTGAGCCCTTCTGTGCTCTCCACATCACTGATTTATCAACTGAACTTTGTGATGTGTGTGTGTTTGTGAGGTGTCTCACCTCTCAGTTTCAGAGACTCCTCTCTCTGAACATTCCAGGGTGTGGCAACTATCCAGGAAAAGGCTGTACCTCATGACATATCCAGAAAGGAAGAGAAACAAAATCAGCAAGCTTTGTATTAGTGGCTCTGCAGTGTGGTGTGAGGTGGGAGGCAAGCAGTACCTAGGACATAATGCCAACACTTTCAGAGCAAATTTCCTCCATAAACAATCAAGACCAGAGTAGCTTGCCAGCATACAGTCTGAGGACCCAAGTTTTTCCTGCTCAGTCTTACTCACATCCTGTTCACAACTGTATCTTGTTTTATATCCAGTTGCTTTTATAAGGAACCCTAGAAATCCCGAGTTGTACTTATTATATCATTTTTCATTCTGAGAGTAATTTAGTCTTAAACAATTAACAATTCCACAAAATGGTTCCTGATTAAACAATCTCAAATATGGTGGACACTGCTATAACTCTAATTTTCCCTTAGTAAGCAGTTACTTTTGGAGTAAAATCTTGCATTGTTCATTGTATTTGCAATTTACAGAAATTGAGAAGCCTTCACACATTTTAATAATAACTATATCTAATTATCACATTGCAAATGTAAAACCATTCCTATTTTCATTTAACATATTCAAGAATATGTCATAAACAAGGAAAGTGAAACACAGATAAGTAATAAGACAACTAAAGAAGTTAGGTGTAGATTTATGATTCAAGTACTGGCCTCTTGACTCTATGTCCTATCTTCTTTCCCTTCAACCACAGACTAAATCTGGAATTTCCTCTAAAATTATTTCAAAAAATCATTGATTTTTTCACCTTCATTAAAATGACATCAAAAGTGAGTGCTCATTTCCATAATCATAATTATCATTATCATCTGCTTCATAATACTAATGTAAGACTATAACCAGTCAGTACTTACACTATCAGCCATACTATATTTTAAATGTAATACCTGATATAACCCTTACAACATCTTTATGAGGTAATATTTTACTAGCCCTATTTTATAGTAAAGAACATTGAGCTACAAAAGACTGTAGAATTTGTTCAAGACTATTCGTGCCAGATTAGGGCAGAACTGGGATTTTAACCCAATAGTTTATTTATAACTATCTGCCCTTACTAATGTTATATCTTGCTGCTGCTTGAACAGCAATGACTCTAACAAATGGACAGTGTAAACTTGGGGTTGGTAGTTTAGGAATAAATTGCAGTTTACTAATTGTCCTGGAAATATAGAGGCTGCTTTATTTTAAATTTCTCAGTAATGGATTACAGAACTGTTGAAAACAGTAAAAAGAATGTTGCCAGGATGCTTTGCCAATATAAAAAACCTCCTTCTGTCCACATTCTTTCTTCTTATCCACAAATTCATCTGAATTTTCCTGACTTAAATATTTACTCCACTTCTGACTGTTTCTTCATCTATACAATGTTAATAATTATACCTTTTTCACAGTGAAATTGAAGACACGAGGTTAGGTTGAAGCTGAGAGAGGTTACTCCCTTTGATCACATTCCTCTCAACCAAAGAGAAAAGCTAAACATAAAAGCTGATTGTCTTCAATTACTTTTTAATGTAATAGCTTTAAAACATTACTGATTGTGTAGTGCTTTAAAAATATTATAATTTTGAACAACATACTTAAAAACATCAAGATGAATATAAATGTAACAGGAAAAAAATTTTGAAAAGTTGAAAAATTTTAATCCATGATGCTATATGAATCTACACTAATGCATATAGGCATATGTATCCATCCTCAATAATATCAATTTTGAAATTTGTTACTTGCCATCATGTAAAAGTTATAATTTAAAGAGTAAGTATAGACTATCATCTGCATATAGTTATTGAGCTTAATCTATCTCCTCTTTTGCTATTAAGAAAATAGTAGATAAACCCATTTTATTCTCATTTTGTGTGCAAATCATTAATTACTCGGGTATTTGTCACTTTTAATGTTTGTAAGAACCTATACTCCAAATTTACAAATATATGGCATTGAAAACAGCAGAAGAAAAATCAGGGATATTTTCATGTTTGAATCTCAGCCATGTCTCACTGTTTAAATATAATTTTACACTTTAACCACATTCTCACATACAAGATACTAATGAGACCAAGTTCATGCTTACAAGAGTAAAACCATAACTTGTCATTGGCAAGAATTACACCTTGCACCACATCTGCTCCCTCCTGTTCTCAGTGAACTGTACCCACAAAACAGGTAGAAATTCTCTTTGGAAAGTCGAGTTTGAAAGAATTCACAAAGAAAATTTTAAAAAAAGAATAGTAACACTCAGTTTTCAAAAAAATTGAAACTATCCTAATACACAAAACCAGAAAATCTATGATGAGCAAAAGTCACTAGAAATAATACATTGAAGATACAGACTAACAATGACACTAGATAATAGACTAGATTAAAATAAGAGCTAATTCATTTGTGTAGAATTAGGAGTTTAAAGTAAAAACAAAATATAATTTCCTCTAAAAGTGGGAAATATTTGGTAAAATATAACATTTTTATGGTTAAAAATTTAGTAAGGATACTGTGAACTTTCTATAACTAGATAACATTTATCCATAAAAAGCACTAGATAAAATAAAAATGTTAGAAAATAGTAGTATAACTCAGTAGTAAGAGGCTTGCCTAAGATGTAGATCTTAAGTTTTATCTCTAGTACCAAAAATTAAAAAATAACAAGTATAATATTGATAATAAATTATTTAAACCATAAATTTTAAAATAAGGATCAAATCAAGCATGCTTACTATTACCACTCTTTTATTATACTGAAAGCCTCTGTTGTGACAATAAGACAAGAAAAAATCAAATTAATAATAATTGAAGAGAAAGGAAAATCATGTTATATGAAAATCATAGAACTCTCACCACAAAAACCCATGACATCTTTCAAAGTATTAAAATTGAAGAGTATATTCTCCAAGGCTTACTCATGCATAATCACATAAGGAGTAAATTATGTTTCAAAATATCAGCAATGAACAAAAGAGAATTGTTGTGTTTAATGTCATTTAAAAAGACTCTGTAAGTGCCGGGCATGGTGGCTCACGCCTGTAATCCCAGCACTTGGGAGGCAGAGGCAGGAGGATTGCTGTGATGTGAGTTGGAGGCTGAGCTCAGGGCCAGCCTGAACCACAAAGCGAGACTGTGTCTCAAAAAACCTAAAAAAAAAAAAAAAAAAAAAAAAAGACTCTGTAAAAGAAATTTTAAAAATGTCCATATTTGTTAATGACATGATTGTCTATGTAAAAACTCCCAAAGAATACTTCAAGAATTTCTGAGATACAATTTATGAATAAAGTCAAGGTACAGGACATAACACCAACACACAAAAATCAATTCTTTCGGTACACTGACAAAAAAACTATAGAAACTGAAATTTTAAAAAATATCATTTGCAGTCATTCCGAACAAAATGAAATGATCAAGTATACAATTAAAACATGTAAAAATATATATACCAGTGCAAATTCTCATTGTTGAGTGCAATCTTTGGGTGTATATGTTATGTACCAGTAAATATCTCAATTTAAAATATATATATATATATGTGTGTGTGTATATATACATATATAAACATATATATACATATATATAAACATATATATACATATATATACATATATATATATGTATATATATGTATACATATATATTTTTTTGGTAGCTTGACATAGTACCTGGAGGCTCACTCATTCATGGCAACTCTGCCCAGAGCCAGACCAAATCCCATGTTGTCAGTAACTGTGGACAAACATCAAACATCTGGGTAGAGGCTCATAGGGAAAGAGATCTCTCTCTAGGTGCACCTGCACAATTCACTAAAAATTATCTGGACAAGCTTCAGTTTGAATGTCCTCTAGTATTAAAACAGTGACCACACACCAACAGTACATTCCTGGAAAATCTACATCATGAAGTGCTGAAACGGTGAAAATGGCTGCAGCTTGGACGGACTAAACGCTTATTCAGATTTTCTGGAAGGGCAAAAACCGAAAGCCAGACTTGAAAGTCCAAAATAAGTACTTTGTCCTTCAGCTCACACAGATCTCACAACTTAAGGAGGATCAATACTTTTCATAAGACACGACCTCTCTCAGCAATTAAAAAACGGTACCAATATATACATTTAAAAAAGGAAACAAAGCTTATGCCTGCAGGGGGTGAGGGGTTGCAGGATGGGTGGAGGAAGGAGAAAAATGAGAAGCAAGTTGTGTCGTATTTTGGTACAAACTCTCAATGCTGAATGTAATGATGATGTGTATTTATAATGTACCAAGAAAGATTTGAATTTTAAAATAATAAGGTGCCAGAAACAGAGTGGGATGTAAACACTATGGAATAATTCACAGAGAATTCAAAGCAGTTACTTTAAAGAAGATCAGTGACATTGGAGAGGAAGACAGAAAATATTTCAACATTGTAACATTGAAAGAAAAAATGGGAAACATCTAAAAGTCTAAGAAGTTTTGGCTGAAAATACACTCAGTAAAAGTAAAAGCATAATAGAAGGTATTGGTATTGAGACAGATGAAACAGAAAGAAATGAGCTCAAAGACCAGCTATTGGAAAATACTGTTGGAGGAGAAAATAACATGAATGAAAAGAGACAGAAAACTTACAGGCATTCCTATATACAGTGTTAAAAGACCAAATATTTAGATTACTACTGTACAAAAAGAACTTCATAATGTAAAATATGTGGAATGCTTATTAAAAATATAATAACAGTATGTTATGGTAGGTTATGTTCATTAGGTATCAATATTCATTAAAGAGATTGGTCCACGGAGATATAGCTCAGTGGTTCTGGCGCCTGTCTGGCAAGCGCAAGGGCCAGGGTTTGATCCCCGGTAACCACATAACAATACTGGGTGTGGAGACCCACACCCAGCAGCAACCAGTACCACATACCACAGTGCCGGGCGTGGTGGCTCACGCCTGTCATCCCAGCACTCGGGAGGCAGAGGCAGGAGTGCTGTGATGTGAGTTTGAGGTTGAGCTCAGGGCCAGCCTGAACTACAAAGTGAGACTCTGTCTCAAAAAAAAAAAAAAAAAATGAAAATGGCATAAGCAATGTCTCATTTAGAATTGTAATCTCAAGATTTCTCTTATATAAGAAACACAAAATATACTTAAATACCAAAATTAAAGAGAGATGGTAGGAAATGATAGACTTTCCGGCTATGAGGTGATCTGTAAATGAGAAAGAGGAGAGCACGTTGCAGGGGAAACGGTAGTGAAATTACAAAATGAAATATATCAATATATCTCAATCCCCAAGATTTATGTAACTACTATGTGTCAGAAACATATACTTCTAATAAAAATAAAATGAAATATATCTCATTTGGATCTCTTCATGAACCAGTTACCTTGCTGCTGTACTTTGAATATTTTTTCCTCCAAATCTAATATTGAAATTTAATCACAAAGGCAATTTAAATTCATGAGTTTGGGAAAGTATGAAAAAATAAGGTGTTTGTCAGTGCAAAGACATTAAAAGGTAGGATTTCTGAGAAAGAATTAAAAGATTTGCATCACAGTGACACATGTGCACTCATGTTTACAGTACCTCAGTTTGTGATAGAGAAATCTTGGAAACAACTCAAATGCCAATCAACTGGTGACTGGATAAAGAAGTGAGTTTTTAATAAAACAGAGTATTACTCTGCCATAAAGAATGATAAATTGGAGTCATTTATACTCAAATGTATATACCTTGAAGACATAATCATAAGTAAAATAAATAGGTCGCAGGTATGTAAATACTGTATCTTTTCTCTGGTATGAGAAACTGATGATGTCAACGGGTTCTGAAATGTATGATAGATATTATGAAATAGAAAATATTCAAAGCGAAAAGGGGCTAGGGCTAAGTCAAAAAGGGAAATAAAACTTTGATAGTAAAAAAGTAAGCAAAGCTTATGTATGGAGCATGGGGTTGTAGGGTGGGCAGAGAAATAGGAAAAATGAGAATTAAGTTGTATCATACACTTGTACAAATTTATAATTTTGAGTGTGATCATGATGTGTATATAAAATGTACCAATAAAATCAATTAAGAAGAGAAATGAAACAGCTGAAAAAATAAAAAGAAAGAATGAAGGAAGAAGAAAAGAAAGAAGAATTTTTAAAAAAAACTACTGGAGGTATGCTTTAGAAGATGGCGCTCTTGAAGTTCTAAAGATTTGCTACTACTACAAAATAGTTTCTCCACAGATTCATGACATTTCCCTTCTCAGTTACTTCTTTCAATTTGAATTTTTGGTTTTCTTTTTCGCAATCTATTTTCAGTTTCATCCAAGCTCTTGTTCAGAACTGTGACTTGATTTATAATTCTGTGACTGATCTCAATTTTCCTATTTTCATTATTACCTGTATGAATATGGTTTGCTCTTGTAGATTAAGTCTGGAATGTTTCCCAATGTATCATATATTGAAGGCTCTGTCCCTTGCTGATTGTGTAATTGGAAGGCAGTGGAAACTAGATGATGGGGCCTAGTTGGAAAAAGTAGGTCCTTAGGGAGATGCCCATTTTCTTCTCTCTCTTCCTCTTTTTATGCTTCTTCTTTCAGCCATCAGATGACCTGTTTCACTCCATGATCTATTTATTTCCAAGATATTTCACCTCTCCACAACCCAGAAGCAACTGAGGCAAGTGACTGTGGACTAAAATCCAGAAAATATGAGTCAAAATAAGTCTTTCATCTTTTACATGGATTATTATAGACCTCTCCAAGTTGGATTCATCCAAAGGATGTAAGGGTGGCTCAACATACCTAAATCAATAAGTATAATACACTGTATTAACAGACTCAAGAACAAAAACAATGTGGTCTTCTCAATAGATGCAGAAAAAGAATTTGACAAAATTCAGTACTCATTCATGATCAAAACTCTACAGAAAATCAGAATATATGGGCTTTTTCTCAAACTAATAAAGGCTATTTGTGAGAAATCAAAAATCAGCATCATTCTAAATGCTGAAAAAACTGAAACATTTCACACTAAATTCAGGAACAAGATAAAGATGGCCACTATCACCACTACAGCTAATATAGTACTGGAAACATTAGACACAGAAAATAGACAAGAGATAGAAAAGAAAAGTATAAAGACAAGAAAGGAAGAAGTCAAGCTGTCGCTATTTACTGATGACATCATGCTCTAAATAGAATTTCCTAAAAATAACCGAAAGACTGCTAGACTTAATCACCAAATTTAGTAGCATAGTTGGATAGAAGATTAATACTAAAAAATTCATAACCTTAATATACACAAACAACAGCCTTGCTGGGAAAGAAATTGCTGAGTCAAGCTCTTTCACAATGGTATCCAAAAATGAACTATTTAGGAATCAATCTAGCAGAGGACATGAATAACCTCTGAAAAGTAAGCACTTTGAAAGAGGAGATTGAAGAGGATATCAGAAAATGGCAAGACATCCCTTATTCATGGGTAGGAAAAAACAATATTGTCAAAATGGTTATATTCTCATAATTACTATATACAGTAAATGCAATTCCCATTGAAATCTCAACACCATACTTCACAGATCTAGGGAAAATAATTTAAAAATTCATTTGGAACCACAAAAAGACCTATAATAGCAAAAGCAATTCCTGGCAACAAGGACATGATGAAGGGTATTATGATCTCCAACTTGAAACTATACTACAAAGCATCTGTGATAAAAACTGCATGGTACTGGCAAAGAAACAGATGGGAGACCTGGTAGAATAGGTTAGAAGACCCAGAAATAACTCCATATACAACAAGCCACCTTATATTTGACAAAGGGACCAATTATTCTGAATGGAGGAAAGACAGCCTCTTTAAAAAAAGATGATGAATAAACTGGGCTTTAACCTGCCAAAGACTAAAGCTAGACCTATCTTTTTCACTACATACTAAACTAAATTCAAAGTGGATTAGAGACATAAGTATTAAGAGAAACACTAAACCTGCTGGAAAATAAGGTAGGCAAAACTCTAGAAGACTTTGGCTTAGGGAAAGACTTTAGGAACAAAACTGCTATAACATGGGAACTAGCAGAAGGAATCAACAAATTGGGTCTCTTCCTACTAAAAAGCTTCCACACAGCAACAAAAACCACTGTCACCAACAATATGGGGAAAAGTATCTTTACTAGCTGTTTCTCAAACCAAAGACTACTATCTACAATCTATAAAGAGCTTGAAAAAATCAGCCCATTCCCAAATTTAAGGCCTCAATTTAAAAATAGTCATCTGAAGTGAACAGATACTTTTCAGAGGAAGAAGTTAAAGCAGTCAAGATGCATATGAAGAAATATTCAATATCACTGGTCATTCAAGAGATACAGATGCAGAAAACAACACTGAGATTTGATCTCACTCCCCATAAATGGCTATTATTGTGAAATTAACCAGCAATAAATGCTAGTGAGGCTGTGCAGAGGATGGGATTCTACTTCTTTGTTGATAGGAATCTGGAATGGTGCAGCTACTGTGGAGATCATTGTGGAGATTCCTGAAACAACTAAGATTAGAGGTCCCATTTGACCCTGCTATTTCCCTGCTAAGAATATATATGAAAGAATTAAAAGAATCATATTATAGTGATATATGTGTATCCACGTTCATGCAACTCAGTTTGTGATAGCTAAATCTTGGAAACAACCCAAGTACCCATCAATTGGAGACTGGATAAAGAAGGTGTGTTTTAAAAAATAAATAAATAAAATGAAGAATTACTCTGATATAAGTAACAATAAGTTTGAGTCATTTATACTGAAGTGGACATATCTTGAGGACACATTCATAAGTTAAATAGATCACAGATGTGTAAATACAGCATCTTTTCTCTAGTATGAGAATCTGATGATGTAAATAGGTTCTAGAATGTAGGATAGTTATTGTGAAATAGAAGATTTTCAAAGAGAAAAGAGCAGGGTAAGTAATATGTAGAAAGAAAAAATATTATGTTAAAAATAGATAGTATATGTATATTGGGATGAGTGATTGTAGGGTTGGAAGGAGAATGGATAAAAATAAGAATTAACTCCTGTCATATATTGGTACAAATTCTTTATGTTGAGTGTGATTTTGATGTGTATAGAAAATATACCAATAAATAATTCAATTAAAAGAATAATAATGGAGAACTCATATGTGGTGGTATATGCCTATAATCCCAAGACTTTTTGTAGTTTTTATTATCTTATTTTTTGAAAAAGCAAAAAGTGATATATAGACAGTAGAGTGAATAGTGAAAAGAAAATCTATGGCACATTCTTGAATTTCTAAGATTGCTAATCCCCTTTTTCATACTTATACAAAAATATGTGCATGTTACTTCTTTAAATTGTAAGTGATTGCTATTCTATTCTCTAGTATGGAATTTCTTGCTATTATAATTTTACTTAACATGTCTTGAGGAGTTTTTTTATCAGTACATATAAACTGCTTCATTCTTTTCATGGTCCAATGGCATCATATTAGGAATATCCTATTGTTTACTTGAGCAGTAGTGGGGAGCCTGTGAAGGGTTTAGAATATAGATGTGACATGATGAGGCCAGCATTATAGGAAGTTTACTTTAGCTGGAAGAATTGGAGTACTGAGAGGCTGGAACAGAGAAACCAATTAAGAGGATTAATGGGATAATATATATGAAAGCATTTTTTGAGTTATAATGCATTAAATAAATCTTAGTTATTATGGTAATAACTCATGTCAGAGTTAATGAAGGACATGAGCTCAGGATTTCTGACTCCAACCTAGGCTCTTCTCTCTGCATCATGTTACTTTGGCAGCTCCATCTATCTTCACCATTTGTACTTGTGGTAACATTGACAATTAAGACTCCTGTAGTGCTTTACCATTTTCTGAGGGCTTGGTATTCAGTTTTTTTGGTTCCTCCCAGTAGCTTAATGAATCATATTTTGCTTATAATTTATAACTGCTGAAGTGATGATTGGGGCAGGTACACAAAATAAAGTTCAGTAAGAGAGAAAAAAAACCCAGAAACTTGGAAAACAGGTACTCTCAGGAGAGCAGTAGGAGGAATCAAAAAAGGAATGAAGCCAGAAGAACTAGAAAAGAAAAGGTCTAATAGGTAGGGGGAAATAAAATGAATTTTATGTCAGAATATCATAGCTATATAGTTTACTTTTTTGTCTCCAGGACATTATAACTTACAGAGATTTTCCCTCTACACTTGAAATTCACTCTCAAAAACATGACTTGTCCCCCCCAATGTAGTAGAAAAAATAATTATGGGAAGAAGACGTGGGTAAGGATACCTTTATCATCTCCCCCAACATTTTCTACTGTGCCTTATAGGTGCTTTACAAGCATTATTCATCAATCCCTATGGTAGATACCATACTCTCACTTCACAAGGAAGACTTAAATTCAGGGTGAATAAGGGACCTTCCTAGGGTCACACAGCTGGTCACTGGCAGACATCTTAGTCTGGCTTTTACTTCCCTGGTTCCATAGGCTCATGTCTTTACCACTGTACAGCAGCAGCAGTGTGCAAAATACTGAAAAGGTCTATCATAGAAAATGAAAACACATCCAAGTCACTTTACACAAATCGAAAGTAACTCAGTCTTGGAGAGAGAAAACAAGGTGTCAAAGTAACAGGACAAATGGAGTTTGGATTATTGGCAGGAAGCGCTGGCTAATTCAGCCCTGGCTGAGTTAGACTTTGGTGCATTGCAGTCTTTGATAGACAGGCGCCATGGCTGGAACAAATGGACAAATTTGGGAGTCTTTAGTTTACTGGCACGCATAAAGAAAGATAAACCTGAGATACTTATAGATAAATGAATACACCTCAAGGCCTTTCTCGTAAGTAAAATAAATAGAACACACCTGTAAATATCAAGTCATTTCTACTGTGAGAAAGAAAGGTGGGAATGAGGTCCAGAGTGTATGATAGGTATTGTGAAACAGGAAGAAAGTGTTCAAAGGAGAAGTGCAACCAAGGAGCTGGAAGGGGGCATGGGGAAAGCAAAGAAGGGAAAGAATAAATGATGACTAAAAAGAAAAAAAACAGAAACAGCTTATGTATATAGGTGGTAGACAGGCTGAAAGTAGAGCAGGACAATGGGAAAAAATAAACAAAATATGTCATGTACAGGTACAAATTCTCAATGATGAATGTGAACATAATGTATGCCTAAAATAAATGAATAAATTAAATTTTAAAAGGGCAGACTTGATCACACTGAGAAGAAAAACTTCGAGAGGATTCTACTAGACAGATTGTGGGTGGGGCTGTGACTTCTTCCACTTCATGCTCCTCAGAGTACATGAAGGGCCTATCACATAGTAAGTGCTCAATAAGTTATTAAAAGATTCCATATATTTGTATCTATCTAGAGAACAGAGCAATATGATCTTTGAGTCATCTCTCTTCCTTTACTCATGCTTACTTTTATTTGTACTTTACTTTTCTTAGCATAATCTCCATTGATATAAAACTCTGTAATATTCCCATGTTATTTGTTCTAACAAAATTAAAGAAATATTCAGATTTCATGTGTTTTGTGGCTGTACTATATTAGCTGTGAGATAATGTATAATTGAGTGGCTTCACCATTCAGAATGCACAAGGTAGAGACACAGGAAACAGCCAGCTAGAAAGAAACTTCCAAAGAAGCCCTAAGTGCCTTGGAAATAGCCTAGGCAACAATCTTGCTCAACTTAGACCACATCTATTTCCCCTAAAAATGAAATCTATAAGTATAGGTATCAAGTTATTTGCTTGGGATTGAGCCATGCAGATATCCTAAGTAGGGTGTCTGTTTCTTGCCTCAAGAAGACCATGTGTGGGCCAGAGATTTAGCTCAGTGGTTCTAGTGCCTGTTTGGAAGCACAAGGACCTGGGTTAAACACATACAGTACTGGGCATGGAGACTCACGCCCAGCAGCAATCAGCACCACATACCACAGTGCCAGGGATGGTGGCTCACCCCTGTAATCCCAGCACTCGGGTGGCAGAGGCAGGAGGATTGCTGTGATTTGAGTTTGAGGCTGAGCTCAGGGCCAGCCTGAACTACAAAGTGAGACGCTGTATCAAAAAAAAAGACCATGTGAAGAAGAAGAATGGAGTCTTGAGGAGCTTAGTGGGATGGCAAGGGGAATACTGTCTGCTTCATTTATATTCTGTCAGGTCATGAACTGAGGTTTCAATGATCATCAGATGGCCCACTTGAGCATTTTGTAGTAAATCCTTAGAGACTGAATGAAGCATTATCTGATCTTGGTGCAAGTCATTGTGGTTGGAAGTTACTGTGAATAAGAGACTAATGAAGCTCACAACAGGAGTTAATTAAGAAGCTAATCTTGGCTGAGTCTGGGAAGAGATTTTCATGGAAGCCTGCAGGAGATGGCATTGGAGTTAGGACTTGAAAGATGATTTAGTGTTTAGAAATTTATGTGCAATGGAAGAAATAGAGGTGCTCAGATGAGAAAGAGAGGTATTCATTCTGAGTGGTAATGACCAAGCCTAGGTGCCCAGGTGTGTGGAGCTTAGGTAGAATGGTCACAATCAGAAGGTTACATGAGAGGCACATATCTTCTTTGATCAGAGAGCATCCTTGGCCATAATGTGAGAGCATAAGTTAGGTCATGAAGAGTAGAGATCTATTTTAGAGACCAAATGAATACAAACTCAGTTTTCAACCAAAAGCCCCGGAAAGGTAAGGACCGTCTCGTCCAGTCTTTCTAATAGTCAGGAGACAAAATGAAGCTGAATAAAATGCAGTTTCCCAAGGTCATTCAGGATGAACAGAACTTTAGCCTCTAAAGTCCAAAGAAGCCTTTCAAAACACTTCTAGGCTGCCCTTGTACCAATGTAGAGATCAGTGTAAAGATTGCGAGAGTGAGCTTCCTAATAAAGTTCTCAAGGGTAATCTTGTTCTTCATCATTCTGTATGATACTGATGCCTTTGTTTCTTCACTCATTAAAAGAATAGAAATAGTCCCCATCCCATAGGGTTTTCTGAAAATCAAATAATAGAATGCTCATGATAAAAAGCTTAATTCATATCTGCTCTATTATTTGATAAATTGTACCATATTTTATTTGTTCAATTTAATGTTATGCTCAGAGACATATAAGGCCTGCCAACAGAGCTTCCTATTGAGCACATACTGTATAAATCCTAATGCTACAGTATTTATCCAGTATAATCCATCTAGCTGATTCTTGTGATAGTCCAGCTTTGACAGGATTTAGCAAGTGAAGTGCTTAATCTAGTTATTGAACCTCAAGTCCTAATTACTTCTGTCTCAAAGTGGGTTACATCATTTGTTATATCCATGGATCTCCATGTGTGTTTGAAATTCCAGCATATAAGAAGGCCAGCACAAGATATCCTTATTTTACAAATCAGAAACTGAAACTTAGAGAAGTCAAGTGATTGGTCCAGGTCACACTGCATGTTATTAGCAAAGAAGTCTTTCAAAATAAGGTCTTTTGATTTCTGTTGATTGTTTTGTTTGTTTATTTGTTTTTATTATAGGCTCTGCCTGAATTTTCCAAGGTTAAAGGAGGTATCTATTTTCGTTGTTAGGCTGTCAGATTAGCTAGGTAGTGTGAGTATGTGTGAAGTGGAGTTTGCCTAAGAGCAAAATTAAGAACCTGTTCTACAGCTGGCAGTGAGAGAGGTTTGAACTTCATTATCTAGTTAAAAATCTAAACCATAACATATTTTTAATTATTTCTATTTTTTAAAGAAATAAGACAGTTGAACTGAAGAGATCAGTGTGGGATGTGTTCTCCATAATGGAAGACTCAGGCTCTGAAATAAGCTAAATCTTAGTGCAGATACAACAGATTCCCCGAGTTGAAAGAAGCCATACATGAGTGTTTTGAGGTCTTTTGATAGTACAGTGAAAGCCCTGTGTCCTCTCCCAGCCTCTGTTTCCTTGACTATACAATCAGAGCTCCCATATTTTACCAGTTTCTCTATCATTTTCAATGAGTTTATTCCATTGGTACTGGAGGTTCGGTGATTCTGGCTGTAAAAGTGATGGGGCTGTGCTCATTTGTGCAGTTATGGTATTTAGGAAAATTAAAGACAAACAGATGCTCCTGTAAGCTATTCCACAGAGACTGCAAAGCCTACACAGGTCAGTTTTGCTTTCTGTACCTCCTGTTTTAAACTAGGATCTATCAATAACAGATCAAGATTTAAAAAGATCTGTGTATTGTGGGATACTTCTGGTTCAAGCAGTCTTATCACATACTGGGTTTCTGCTTGGTAACTGTAGGACCCTCTACTAACCAAAGAGTCTCAAGTGGGCATTTATGTTTCTTTCTAGGCAAGAAATAGGCTCTAAGAGCTCAAAACACAAGAAGGTAAAAGCTGAAGAATTGCTTTTGCCTGAAACCAGGCACAGAAATCAGGCAGCTCTCAGTGTCTTGGCAAGGCCATGTGGGGGAAAAGCAACCTTGCAGAACACATTTAGTTATTTCGAATGAATTACTTTTGTTTTTTTAAATAACAGCTTTGTTCAACTAAAATTTACACACCATACAAATTACAAACTTAACATATACTTTTCAGTAGATTTTAGCATACTCACAGGGTTTTACAACTGTGACCACAATCAAATGTACATCGTCTTTTAATCCCAAAACAAAACACTCCACTCACTAACACTCATCTCTCAATCCCTTGCTCCTAAATCTAGAAAATCACTGAGCTGCTCTTTAACTTTATAAATATTTCTATTCTAGGAATTTATTTTTCATTCAAAGTAGACCACACCCATAGCAACCATAAAGGCCTTAACACATCTATAGGAGAGTGGAGGGTTGAAGAGAGAGCAGAGGAATGGGAAAAAATAAGAATCAAGACATATGTATAGGTAAAATTCTCAATGAGGAATGTGATTATAATGTATTCCTAAAATGACCAGTAAACTCAATTGATTTAATTTTTCTTAAAAAAGAACCTTAATCTGTCCAAATCATTGGAATTCCTGTTAAACGAACTATCACAGCATACAGGAGTTAAAATAGAAACAAAAAGCAGAAACATAATTAAAATATATAATTACTTTTCTATGTTGTACTTCCTATATTTTGTCTGTTTTATACTTTATATATTAACTGTTTCATATAAGGAAATCCATGTGACATTCACGCTTGTATGCATTCCTTTTCCTACAGATACATCAGGCTAATCTTCACTCTTGATGTTCAAGCGGGTTGCTCTCAAGATTTAGTTGTAAGTTGTGCTGATATAAACAAAGGCATACATACATCACTGTAGTATGATTTTCTTTTAAACTCTTTTGGGAAGATACTAAAAAAGAGAATACCAGGGTTTAATTTAATTTCTACCTTTAGTTTTTTGAGAAATCTCCATGCAGATTGTCCCAGTGCTTGTATCAGTTTACTTTCCTAATAACAGTGAAGAAGGATTTCTTTCTCGCCAAAGCCTCACTAGCATTTTTTTATTGGTTGATTTCTTGCTGGTAGCCATTTTTTCCAGAGTGAGATAAAATATCAGTGTTGTTTTCATTTGCACTTTTGAATGGCCAGGATGAACATGTTTTCATGTATTATTTGGCCAATTCTATTTCTTCATCAGAGAAGTGGCTATTCAAAGCCCATTTTTGATGGGACTTTAAATTTTAGTGATCTACATTTTTAGATTTCCTTGGGTATTCTAGATGTTAGTCTTTTGAGAAGTAGCTGGAAAACACTTTTCACATTTTTTAGGTTATCTCTTTACATGGTTAGTAGTTTCCTTTGCTGTGCAGAATCTTTTTGAATTAATGTGATCCCACTTGTTGATCGTTGGCATTATTTCTTGGGCAATATAAATTTGAACCAGAAAGTCTTTGCCTACACCTGTCTTTAAAAGTTTTACTTATTTTTCCGTCTAGGCAACTAAATGATTTTGTTTTAATGTTGAGATATTTGATTCAATTTTATTTTAGTTTTGTGAGTGGTGAAACATCTGAACGTAAGCTCAGCCTTCGGCATGTGGCTGATCAGTTTTCCCAGAAACAATGGTTAAAGAGGCTGTCTTTTCATCAGCTAAGGGATTTAGCTATGCTATCTATGAAAGACAGAGTAATTGGATGTACTTAAAGTTGTTTCTGTACCTTCTTGTCTGATCCTCAAGTTTGTTTCTGTGCAAATATCAGGTTGTTTTTATCACTGTTACTCTGCAGTATAACTTGAGATTCAGGATTGTAGTGGCTTCTGCCTTGTCTTCATTGCCCAGAATTACTCTGTTTATTCTGATCTCTCTGTTGCCATATAAATTTGAAGATAGTTTTCTCCAGTTATTTAAGAAGTTTTATTGCTATTTTGGTTGGGATTGCATTAAATCTATATAACAATTATAGAAGCATGACTTTTTAAACTATAATTCTGCCTACCCAGTAATAGGAGATATGTTTCCATTTTCTACTAACCCTTAGATCTCCTTTATAAGAGTATGATAGTTTTCATTGTAGAAATCTTTCACACTCTTGGTCCAATTAATTCTTAATTATTTCATTTTTCTTGATGTTATTGTGAAAGATATTGGTAATCTAATTTCCTTCTCAATGTCCTCATTATTTTTGTACTGGAACACTATTAATTTTTTTTTTGAGTGTTCCTTTCATATCCTGCTACATTACTGACTTGGATTATTTATTTATTTATTTATTTTTAAGGTTTTTTTGAGACAGGGTCTCACTTTGTGGTTCAGGCTGGCCCTGAGTTCAGCCTCAAACTCATATCACAGAAATCCTCCTGCCTCTGCCTCCTGAGTGTTAGGATTACAGGCGTGAGCCACTACGCCCAGCCTGTGGTATGTGGTACTGGTTGCTGCTGGGTGTGAGTCTCCATGCCCAGTATGGTATGTGGTTACCGGGGATCGAACCCGGGTCCTTGCACTTGCAAGACAGGCACCAGAACGACTGAGCTATATCCCCAGCCCCTTACTTTGATTATTAGTTGTAAAACTCCAAAATCAGTTTTTCTAAGTAGAGGATTATGTCATCTGTAAATATCAATAATTTATTTGTTCCCTGTTCACTTATTTTATTTATTTCTCTTCTCTAAATTCTTTAACTAGTATTTTGAGAACAATGCTGAATAAAAGTGATAGTGAGTATCCTCATCTCATTCTTAATTTTGAGGGAAAGTTTTCAGCTTCTTACCATTAAGTATGATACTGATCATTGGTTTGCTATACATAACTTTCATCAGATTAAGATAAAGATCTATTTCTATTTTCTAGATGTGTTTTTCAATATAATGAATGGATGTTGTATTCTGTCGAATACATTTTTATGCATCTACTGAAATGATGTTATGATTTTTGTTCTTGCTTCTGTTTATGTGATGCATTACATTTATTGCTTTGCATATTTGAACCAACTTGCCTCCTTGGAATTAATCCTGCTTGGTCATGATGCATGATATTTTTGAACCCTTGCTGCATTCTATTTGTTCATATCTTGTTGAAGATAAGGTATAAGATGCCATTATAAAGATTGTTCTGTAATTCTTGTTCTTGGCTGGTTGTTCTCTGAGTTTGGGAACAGGATAATGCTTGCCTCCAGGGTGACTTGGGGAGCACTGCTTCCATCTTGATTGCATTAAGGATTTGAGAAGTACCAGTATTAGATTCTCTCTAAATCTCTCATAGAATTTGACAGTGAGTTCACCCAGGCTTGGAAATTTCTTGGTAAGATTTCCATTACTCTTTCAATTTTACTGATTTATATTGATTTATTTAACATTTTTATATTTCCTTGGTCCACCTTTAGTAGTTTATGTGCATCTAGGAATTTATAAATACATAACAACAGAGCTCAGCTGATCGCTAATAATAATATTAAGATTTCCCTCATACTTTGCCCTTCTTTTCTTCTTAGACTAGACATTCCCTTTTTTAAATAAATTGATTTTATTGGTACATTTTAAGAATACATTAGGATCAGATTCCTCACTGAGAATGTGTACCTGTACATGATATATCTTGTTTCTTATTTTTTCCCATTCCCATGCCTTCCGTTTAACTCCCCATTCCCACTGTAGTTTTTTTCTGGGTGTTTTGTTTTGTTTATTTTGTTTTGTTTATTTTGTTTTGTGGTGCTGGAGTTTTTACTTGGGACCTTGCATTTAGGAGGTAAGCTCCAGAACCACTGAGCTAAATCTTTGGCACTTTATAATACTCCTATACAACGTTTGGTGGAGAAAAGGAGAGGCAGCCTTTTCAAAATCCTCCCTGCAGTGATTACTCAGTAGCAGGAGAGATAATTCCACTAAAGCCATTTAGAAATCCTTCCTTTGTTTTAAATCCTACAAATTGCCTTGCTCTCTTGCCAGATGGGCTTATCCTTTATAGATTAATGAAATTGTCCAGAATGCCTCATACAATTCAGTTATATTAAATGCTGACAGATAAATTCTGATTGATAATGATTCTGATCTTAAACCCCATTCTGGCCTGGATTGATAATGTTTAGAGAAATCTTGGCCTTGTAAACTGATTACTTAATCTCGGAACAGAAATTGCATAGTCTACATTGGAAAGAATAAGCAAAAAATAAAAATACAATTAAAACCCCAAATCATCATTGTCATAAAAATACATTGTAACTTCCTGAAATTGATGATTAGAGAATGATTGAAGTATGGCATTTTGGTGAGAAGGTATAGTACTTCAAGTGTTCCAGACACTTTTTCATTTGTTTGTTTTTATTTTTTATTCTTTTTGTTAGCTGTCTATTTCATATTAATTATGTACCATGAGGGTTTTTTTTAATACTTTAATTATTTATTTATTTGTTTATTGTTTGAGGCAAAGTCTCGCTTTTGTAGTTCAGGCTGGCCTGAAATCAGCCTTGAATGCACAGCAATCCTCCTGCCTCTGTCTCCCAAGTGTTGGGATTACAGGCGTGAATTACTACATCTGGCACTGTGGTATGTGGTACTGATTGCTAATGGGTGTGAGTTTCCATGCCCAGCATTATTGTATGTGGTTACTGGTGATTGAACCCAGGCCCTTGTACTTGCAAGGAAAGAGCCAGAATCACTGAGCTAAATTCCCACTCACAAATGTTGTTATTGTTGTTTGTTTGTTTTTTATTTTAAACATCAAAAATTATCCTTTATAGATACTTTCCTTCTAGAGCAAAGAATAAAAGAGGATTAACAAGAAAATAATAAGAGAGATAATTTAATAGATAATTTAAGTTAGTAAACTAATTATGGGGATAAACTAGTCATTGAAACTCAAGGAGATTAAAACGTCATAATACCTGAATGTACTGTAAGATTTTCACATGAAATCGCTATAATTCATTGTGGTGTATTGCTGTGAGATGTGCATCTTAAAATACTGCTCCTGTGCTTGTGATGCTCCTTTAGGATGGAACTCAGTCAGGTTACTTGGAGGCATCTAGAAAGAATCTCAACCTTTCTCTGCCCCTCCATGAGGGTATGAGTCTTAGTGCACAGCAGCTTTTTGGCCATGCCAGGAATAGACTGGATTACTAGAGTAGGAGAACAAGCAAATCATGTGATCATTGTCAATCATAATGTGCCCAGTTCCAAATGCTTGTAGCAGTGTCCAGCATATACTATGCTTTGGGGAGAAAGACATGTAGCAGGAGCAGTTTAAAAACTAAAGTTATTAGTTAAAGGACAACTAAAGTGCTTAAATAGACTTTCATTAAAATTCCTAGACTTTCATTCCTGTGATTCAGTTATTCTCCACTTCTTTCACCTTACCAGGATGTCTTACAGATTCAGGTTGAACAGTGTAAGAATGAATCTAAAGTCAACTTGGTGACTTTCAATTTCAAGATATATCATTAATTTTATTTTTCCATAAATCCTAATTCAGATATGAGAGACACAGAAAGAAACTGTTTGGCCCACTTGTTACTAAATATAGGAGCCTAGGTTGGAAGAACAGATGAGTTTTAGAAGAAGAAAGTTTAGGCAGGAAAAATAACATAACACTGCATAGTATTGTGTGAGTATTGCAAATGAACAATTCAGGAAACATGGACAGGAATCTGGCAGTAGACTATACTGAGTAGAGTATCCCAGAAGTAGGGCTTCTGTGCTTTGGGAAGTAGTTTAGCTAACAGTCCTCTGTACTCTGGGCTTTGGATTTAAATCATAAACATTAGTGAAAGGAAAAATATATTAATAATTGAATCGTATTTCCTCAGTTATGGGCCACAATCATTAAAAAGAATTCACCTTTATTATTTTATTCAAGCTTTAAAACATCCTGGTTAGAGGGCTGCATGCTTCCTCTTTGGGGGCAAAGAAACTAAAGTAAGCAAAGCATAGGAAAGCTAAGAGATACAAATCACACTTTGTTGGTGTGACTCTGAACTACATTTTCTCCCAAATTTATTCTAGCTTTAGTTTTTATCACTATAAATCTAACAACACACAGTGAATTATGCCATTCATCATTTTGTAAGTGGACAAATTGGCAAATCAGGATACCTGAAATGGGTTCACATTAATGAATTGACACAGACAATTAAGTACACCTTTGGGACATTAGATGAAGTTCTCAGTATTTTGTTAAATTTATTCTTATATCACCAGAATCCTCTTGTGGGTTTGTTGCACACAACTCACCAAATCTTACCTCCCAAAATTAAGATGTAGTAGATCTGAGATGCAAGTGAGGATTTTCCATTTTCGTAAGTTCCTAGGTATTGTGAACAGTATTAGTCCAAGTGGCTGAGACTTGACTATTATAATTATAAATAAAACATTGTTTTAAATAATTGGCTTAGGGCATCAAGTTCTCAGATATCAATCACCAGCATAAAGTAATAAATACTCATGTTTGAGACTTCAGGCCGTTTTTGTGAAAGTCAACTTATAGTGTCTATAGTTTTCCTCTCTTCCATAGGATCTAGCAAAAAAAGAAAGATAACAATAAAAAAGAGTGCATAGGCCCTGGGGTGTGACTGATGAGCACAGCTTCCTTCCTTTCCAACATCCAAGAAGTTACATGGTATCTCTGTGCCTTAGTTTCCTCATCTCTGAAAGGGGAGATTGAAGCTGCTCACTAGACTGTTGTCTATATAAACAGAAGCATGCAAAAGCCTTGTGAAGATTAGAAAATTTTGCACAGATTGAAATATGTCTGTAAGTCTTCTGGATGACTGCTCTTTCCTGACATGTTAAGATCTTTCAGGGACCTAGTCTTCTGTTGGAAAAATATCATAAAGAGGCAGATCTGCAAGTGGCCAGGGAGGATCTGCCTGGTCTCTGCAGCTTTTATTCACCCCAGTTGACAGTGGCTGAAATTTAGTTGTCTTAAATTCTTACCTCGGGTCTTTTGATTTCCTACCATCAACATTGAAATTGGTATGAGAAAATAAAGGTGTAAATGAGTCCTAGAATTTTATATTATATATTGTGAAATAGAAAATGCTCAATGTAAAATAGGAAGAAGGGGGAAAATGTTGAGATTATAACAAAAAAGTAAAGAAACAAATTTTATGTATATGGGGGGGTGGTAGGGTGGGTAGGGCTATGGGAAAAAATGAGAATTAAGTTGTGTCTTATACTGGTACAAATCCCCATTATGAAGTGCAATCATGATGTGTATATGTAATGTACCAATAAAGATTTAAAAAATTTTAAAACATTGGTCATATCACTGAAACCTGAGAAGTGCATAGATCCTGTAAGTTCTTTCTTTTAAATTGATTATTTGGTACATTTTATACATACATTACAATCACATTCAACACTGAGAATTTGTACCTATGTGTGATATATCTTTTTTTTTTTTTTTAAGGTTTTTTGAGACAGAGTCTCGCTTTTGTGGTTCAGGCTGGCCCTGAGCTCAGCCTCAAACTCACATCACAATCCTCCTGCCTCTGCCTCCCGAGTGCTGGGATTACAGGCGTGAGCCACCACGCCCGGCACTGTGGTATGTGGTACTGGTTGCTGCTGGGTGTGGGTCTCCACACCCAGTA
>PVIR01003340.1:0-66246 GCA_004026965.1 Petromus typicus | reverse complement strand
GTGATATATCTTGATTCTCATTTTTCCCATTTCTTTACCCTGCATACACTCCCTCTCTATTTGCATAAGCTTTGTTTCCTTTTATTTTTACCATGAAATGTTTTCTGTCCCTTCTTTATTTAGCTCTGCTTCCATTTTCCCTTTCTTTTTGAAACTTTTCTTCCTGTTTCACAACAACTATCACATTTTTAGAAGTCATTTACACCTTTAGTTTTTCATACCAGAGAAATGATATGATATTTACATATTGTCCTATTTATTTCATTTATGAGTATGCTAAGACATCTCATCTTTGAAAAAGGAGCCAAAAATCCTCAGTGGAGGAAAGATAGCCTCTTCAACAAATGATTCTGGAAAAACTGGGCTTTAACTTGACAAAGGATAAATAGCTGGACCTATCTCTTTCACCATGTACCAAGCTAAAATTAAAGTGGCTTAAAGACCTAAATATTAAAACAGATGCACTAAACCTACAGGAAAACAGGTTAGGCAAAACTCTTACAGACATTGGCTTAGGGAAAGACTTTGTGAACAAAACTTTTATAGGACAAGAATTAGCAGAAAGGATCAACAAATGGGACCTCATTCTATTAAAAAGCCTCCGCACAGCAAAAGAAACCACTGGCAGAGCTAAAAATCGTCCAACAATATGGGCAAAAAAATTTACCAGCTGTTCCACAGATAAAGAGCTACTATTTAGGATATATTAAGAGCTTAAAAAATCAATCACCCCAAATTAAAGACCCAGTTCAAAAATGGGCATCTGAAATGAACATACTTTTCAGAGAAAGAAGTAGAAGCAACTAAGAAGCACATGAAGAAATGCTCAGGATCACTGGTCATTTAAGAAGTGCAGATGAAAAGAACTCTGAGGTTCCATCTCACACCACAAAGAATGGCCATTATCTTGAAATCAACTAGCAACAAATTCTGGCATGGTTGCAGGGAGAAAGGAAGCCTTCTCCACTCTTGGTAGGAATGTAGACTGGTACAACAACTGTGGAGATTAGTGTGGAGATTCCTCCAAAAAGTAGGATTAGCGGTTCTATTTGATCCTGAAATTTCCCTGCTAGAGATATACACGAAGGAATTAAAAGATTCATATCACGTTGACATATGTGCACTCGTGTTTATAGCAGCTCCATTTGTGATTGTTAAATCTTGTAAATAACCCAATTGTCCATCAACTGGAGATTAGGTAAAGAAAATATGGTGGTTTTTTTTTTCTATAGAGTGGAGTATTACTCTACCATAAAGAAGGACAAGTTTGAGTCTTTTATACTCAAATGGACATACATTCAGGACATTCAAGTGAAATAAGCACATCACAAGGTGTAAATACCTTGTCTTTGAGATGAGAAACTGAAAATGTAAATGAGTTCAAAAAGTTTGTTAGATATTGAACAATATAAACTATTCAAAGGGAAATGGGTAAGGGTAAGTAATAAGGGGAAAGAAAAAAATGTAATGGTAACAAAAAATGGAAACAAAGCTTATGTCTATAAGGAGTGGGGGTTGTAGGGTGAGTAGGGAAATAGGAAAAAATGAGAATCAAGTTGTCATATACTGGTACAAATTGTCATTATTGAGTGGTATAATGATATGTATATAAAATATACCTATTTCACAGAAAAGAAACAAAAAACAAAAGGAACAAATTGAGTGGGAAAAACTGGATTTCAAGCTGTCAAAGCCTACAGGTAGATGTATCTCTTTCACCAGGTAGTAAATGAAAATCACAGTGGATTAGAGACCTAAATATTATCTCTGGATCTTTATGATGTCCTACCATCAATAGTCAAAATGTTCACATTACCAGAACCTGAAAAGTGTATACATCCTTTAAATTATTTCTTTTAATTTTATTTTATAGGTACATTTTATACGTACATTTTAGTAACATTCAACACTGAGAATTTGTACTATACAGAACACATCTTGATTAGCATTGTTCGTATTTCTCTGCCCTCCCTACAACCCCCACTCCCTATATACACAAGCTTTGTTTCCATGTTTTTAAATTTTTCCTATAAATTTTTTCTTTACCTTCTTTACTTTCCCTCACCCCTCTTTTCCTTTTGCACATTTTCTTCCCTTTCCACAAAAACCTGTCTTACAATTTGGAACTCATTTACATCTTCAGTTGAATCTTGATGTTATTTCTTCTGCAAATGAGGTTCTGTTTATTAAGTTCTTACCTGTGTCTATGTATTTAAGAGTTTTACTTGTATCTTCCAGCAGATTAAGTGTTTCAGTTTTCATAGTTAGGCCTTTGACATATTTTGATTTGATATTGGTACATGGTAATACATAAGGTCTAGATTAATATTGATATGCATAGCAAAACAGTTAAACCATCACTATTCACAGATGTCATGATCCTTTACATAAAAGCTCACAAAATTCTGCCAAAGACTCCTAAAACTAATTGACGAATTCAGTAATGTAGCTAGATACAAAATCAAAACATAAAAATTAATAATTATCTTGTGTATCAATAATGCACCCACTGGAAAAAATTAGAAGAATAATATCATTTACAATAGTGTTAATAAAAATTAAATACTTATGAATTAACCTCACCAAAGAAGTTAAATGCCTCTATAAAGAAAACTACAATACTGTCAACAAAGGGAAAGCAAAGAAAATATCAGATAATGGAAATATATCCACTGTTCCTGTTTAGGCAAAAGTAGTATTGTTAAGATGGCCGTAGTACCAGAACTAATATACAGATTTACTGCAATCCAATCAAAATACTCACACCATTCCTCATAGAAGAAAAAAATTGTAAGATGTATAAAATGTACAGGTATTTTAAAATGCAAAGAAATGGCTGTGGAAAGATTACACCACGTATGGGGCAATATTCTATTCCATTATATGGCTGCGCCACACACATCTAATGGGTCCTCAGTTGATAAGTATTGAGGTTTCTGCATACAAAATTTTGTCTATTGTGAACAGTGACATTATTGATGCTTTCTTTCTTATTTGGATATCTTTTCCTTTTTACTAATTTCACTGATTAGGATAATCAGTACTAGGTGGAAATTGATGAGATTGGCATTCTGGTCTTGTTCTGATGTTATAGGAAAAGATTTAAACTTTATATCAGTGAGCACGTCACTATCTGTGGCTTTTCAAATATGACTTTTACTGTGATGTAACACAGTCCTTGCATACATTTGGAATTTTTACCATTAGATGATTTTGAATTTTATGGTGCTTTTCTGCACCTATTGAGGTGATCATTTGATTTTTTTCCTTTAATATTCCAATATGGTGTATCAAATATATCAATTTGTGTATAGTAAATTATCCTTGAATTCTAGAGATAAATCCTACTGGAAATGATGGTGTGTGTGTTTTCCTTGAAAATGTTGTTGAAATTTATTTACTAGTATTTTATTGATTATTTCTGTAGCTATGCTCATTGGGCATGTAAATTTAACAGCACTACCCTTGGCCTGTGGCTGCAAGAGCCTGAAGCAAAGCTACAGTGACATTTCAGGGTCAGAACTCAGATGGAAGTGACTGGACCTGCCTCCAAGTCTACTGACAGACACATCTCTCAGCAGGTCCCCTGGCAAAAAGAACTGAAACAGACTGTTTTTGGGAGGGGGCTATAGTCAGAATACAAGGCTGTTTTAGAATTTCCAAAGGAATCAAAGTCAAGAAAGGACCTGGCTCCTGAGGCACAGTGGGGCTTCTGGAATGTCATTGAGCAGGCAAGACTACTAGTGAGCCACAGCAGGTAGAAAAGGCCTGTAACTGGAATACAGAGTTCCTCTGGTATCCACTGCAGGACTGAACTTAGTGAATCTGCCTCTTTGGTCATGGACAAGCATGCCACCCAGAAGATTTCTATTTAAGCAGGACTGCTTCCAGATTACAGCTGAGGAGGCTGGAGCCAGGTCAGGAGCTCATTTAGGATTCAAAGCTGGAACTGAGTTCAGCTGGGTGGTTACTCAAAGCAGAGGTGAGTGTGACAACTCCTGAATCCCTTGCAGAGTGGTGCAGGCATTAGGATCAAGACAAAATAAGAATATAGCCAAGTGTAGAGTGGAATGCATAGAAAGCTAGAATCATGCTCAGTGAGACTTCCATCTTGGTAGGGCCTGTCATCTAAAAGTTAATCTTGTGGGTACTGGGCCCTATTGAGATTTTTTCAGCTCCTTCCGAGATCCCAAAGCTCCCACAAAGTCACTTTTGTCCACTGATGGCTGCCAAATTATTGTCATTGTGATGGAAAGAGACAAACTTCTATTCAAACAACTTGTTTAAGCCACGCTTCACTTTTGCTTTTCATTATTAAAGTGGTATATGATACTGTGAGAATATGACTTTTGTATCCTCAATATTTTGTCCTATTATAGATATTAACCCTTACTCTGTTAATGATATTAGAAGCT
This sequence comes from Petromus typicus, assembly GCA_004026965.1. NCBI lineage: Eukaryota > Metazoa > Chordata > Mammalia > Rodentia > Petromuridae > Petromus > Petromus typicus. The sequence goes on along the minus strand of PVIR01003340.1, from coordinate 61,831 downwards.
GAATATCCCAGGATTTTACTTACTTTTAAATTCTCCTTTTATTATTCACACATTAAAATATTTCATTTCAAAAACACTTTCTTTCCTGAGTTTGGATCTTACTTATGAAGACTTTCTCAATCAAAGATAGTAACAATTTTTTCTTTATTTTTCTCTTGGAATTTGTTACTCTTTCATTTTTTCATTCTTGTCTGTAATCAATAGTGTTTATTTTAGTGTATGTTGTAATATTTATTGGTGAGAATATGTAAATAAAATATTTCAGCTATCTACAAGTTAAATATCATTTAGTAGATCATGCTTCTTCAGACATTGAATGTCACTCTCCTCATAACAAAAATTCTTTTAAATGTCGGAACTGTTTCTAGCCTCTATTTTGCTTTACTTGTGTGTTCTTAGGTATTTCATATATTAAGTTTCTGCACAAGAGGAATTCAAAAAAATTTAAAGGGGAGATTTCCTTTAATTTTGAGTAGTAGTGAACATCTCAGGAATATCTCAGTAGCTCCTAAACCTAAGTGGTCATCGAATTTAACTGAGTTGTTTTTAGAAATGAAAAGTAACAAATGCTGAGAAAAGAATGAACAAAGGAAAACACTTATCCACTGTCTGTGGTAACTATAATCAGCATAGCAATTATGGAAAACTGAAGTTTCCTTACTAAGAGAAAATAGATCCACCATGCGATATCACTGCAGGACTCCTTAGGGCATACCCCAAAATAATGGAATGAAGATGTGGAAGAGACACTCACACCTCTGTGTTCATTGAAGTACTATTCACAATAATCAGGATATGAAAAAACCCTAAGTGCCCATCAACAGATGAACAGATGGAGAAAGTGAAGTTTATGTACAAAATGAAATAGTATCGTAACAAGTATAAATTCCTCTCATTTTACCTTACATGGTAACATGTAAGGAACTGAAGAAAATTATGCTAAAGTGAAGTAAACAAAACAATAAAACAAACATCAGATATTCTCATCCATGTAGAAGTCAAAATTCAATCTAAAAATTTGAGAGTAGAATAGTGAATACCAGAAAATGAGGAGAGGAGAGAAGATAGAGAAGAAGAGGAAGGGAAGTTCATCAATAGATAAAAGATGATAGATATTATAAAATAGAAACTATTCAAAAGGAAATGGAGTAGAGTTAAGTAATGAGGAAAAGAAAAAATTGTGATGGTAATAAAAAAGGGAGGAACAAAACTTATGTATATATAGGGTGGGATAGAAGGGTGGGTAGGTGAATGGGAAAAAATGAGAATCAAGTCATGTCATACACTGGTACAAATTGTCACTGTTGAGTATGATCATGACATGTATATAAAATGTATGTATTTCACATTAAAATTAGGTAAAAGTACAGAGTTTCATAAGGAATAAATTTTGATGTTTTGAAAGACAGTGTAGTGAATTCTGTTAACAGTAATGCAAGGTGCCTGGGGCCCGTGACCCAGGGTCTGCTTGCCTGTACACCATTCTTTAGAATCCAGGGCCACCCGTCTGCCTATCTCTAGCAGCGGCACAGAAAGCAAGAGCTATGGGCAGATATCTAAATGACAGAGGATAGAAAGACCATAATTTTGAGCTTTGGAATATGACAGAGCAGCGGAGAGGGGGCCTCTTTAATGCCTGTGACTGAGAGTTGCATCCCACTAGGAGGGTCAAGATAGCCACTGCCATAAAGACAGAGTGGACTACAGTAGTTGGTGACTGTAAACCAGACTTGCAGTGAAGGAGGAATGACCAGAACCTGCAGCAGAAAAATCAAGAGTTCAAACCCACAAAAAGGCAGGGAGCTCACTCCCAGCCTCAAAACCAGAAACAGCTTGATTCTCAATCGACTATGGCTGACTCACTGAGCATAAGTGATGTCTGCATGCTGCTGCTCACATTTTTTACTAGGCATTTTGTCTTTTTTCTTTTGTTTTTGCTTTTCTCCAATATTTCTCTTCTTCAACTCTCTTCTTTCTTATTCCTGCTTTTCACACATATTTTCTCAATTGTTCTTATTTCTATAAGAGCATGAATACACTTTATAGTTCCCCTGTTTCTGTAAGTTTGTTCTGTGTGGGAGTCTGAGGAAGAAGAAGCAGCCAGAACTCTCGTGGAGAACTCCCATCCCTAGATAGTCTCACAGTTAAAAGATTAATAACCAAAAAACAATGAAGTCAAGACCTCCAGGAAAAAAGGCTGAGCTCGGGCTCAACTCTTGCTCTTCTGAGCAGTGGCAGCCACAGGCATAATACTACAGTAGCAGAAGCAGGAGCAGAAGAACCCATAACCTGAGCTCACCTGCACCTTTATTTGGTACTAAGCTTTTAATCCATAATCCTAGCACGAATAGCACAGGGTGGTCCCACAATAATTCCTGTAGTTAAAGATTACCTAGGGCAGGACAGAGATCCTTAAATCCCAGTAAGTCACAATAAGTTTTAAGGCCAATAATTCTGGTGTAGTAATCCTTGTAGTTTAAAATCCCACAGAGTGAGGCAGACAACTACAATAATCCCAGTAGTTGATCCTGCAGGATAGGGATGACATCCTCAAGTCCAAGTAAGTAAATTGCAGTAAGTCTTAAGTCTGAATGAGTTGTCTGCAGTTCCCAACAGCTCTGTTCTTTCTACTTTCTCTCTTTCCCTCCCATCCTCGCCAGTTTTCCAAAGTTTATGTGATCCTCTTGCATCATCTAGTCCTGCAGTTAACGTTTCCCTCTCCTTCTGTTTCTCTTTCATCCCAACTCCTTCTAGTCTTCTCCCTAAACTGAAGAGATTATTTACTGCAGACATATATCTGTTTGGTTCTAGAAGTCAAGGAGATCCTGGAGTGAAATATTTCTAGCCCTAAAAGAAAACAATCTTCATCAATTGAGATGACCATATGGCTTTTGTGTTTGAGTCTCTTCATATAATGTATTACATATATTGATTTACGTATGTTGAACCATCCTTGTATCGCTGGGACAAATCCAACTTGGTCAGAATGTATGATCTTTTTGGTGATTCCCTGCGTTCTGGTTGCCAGTATCTTTCTTACTGAAGATTTTTGCATCAGTGTTCTTTAGGGATATGGCCTGTAGATCTCCTTTTTGGTTGAGTATTTCTCTGCTTTTAGAATCAAGGTAATGGTTGTTTCCAGAAATGAATTTGGGAGCATTGCTCCCTTTTTGATTTCATTAAGCAGTTTGAGAAGCAGAGACACTAACTCTTCTTTAAAAGTTTTTCATAATTCAACAGTAAAGCCATTAGGACCAGGGCTTTTCTTTGTTGGCAGGTTTTTTTATTACATTTTCAATTTTGCAGATTAATATTGGGGTGTTTAACATTTTATATAGCAGCTCAGTTTGTGGTTACTAAATCTTGGAAAGAACCAAAATGTCTATCAACTAGAAACCAGATAAAGAAGATGTGGTTCTTTTATAGAATGGAGTATTATTCTGTCATTAAAATACAAGTAAATAATATCAGGTATAATCATCAAGGTTAACAGTCTCAATTCATTGAGTCATTCATACTCAAATGGATGTACCTTGAGGACATCTTCATAAGTGAAATAAATAGGTCACAGATGTGTAAATATTGTATCTTTTCTCTGGTATGAGAAAATGAAGATGTAAATGAATTGTAATATATATAGTTGATATTGTGATATAGAAAATATATAAAAGGAAAGATATTGTAGGGGTAAATAATGAGAGGGAGAAGAATATGATAGTAAGAAAAAAAGGAAGCAAAACATATGTATATAGCATGTGGAGAGGTTACAGGCTGGGTAGGGAAAGGGGAAATATGAGAATCAAGTCATGTCATACTCTAGTACAAACTTTCAATGTCGAGTGCGATGATGATGTGTATTCATAATGTACCAATAAAGATTTGAATTTTTTAAAAAGAAAACTATCTTCAATCCAGATTCATATATCCTTTAAAACCATGTTTCAAAATCAGTGGAGAAACGACATGGTTTCATGACAAAGAACATACGAGGAGCTTCATGAATACCAAGCTACCACTCCAAAAAATTCTAATAATATCTTAAGAAAAGACAATGAGAATCACATCTTCATGAATCCAAATGGAATGAATCCATTAGGCAAGACAAGAAATTAAATGCAAAGGGGTACAGTAGCTAGCAACAGAAAAAGATTATGACAAATACAAGTCAATAATATCAGGTATAATCATTAAGGTTAACAGTCTCAATTCATTGGTGAAAACAAATAGACGTGGAATAGATCAGGAAGCAAGATCCAACTGTATGCTGCATACAAGAAGTACAGTTAATGCAAAAGGAAATTCACAGACTGAAAAGCAAAGGATATAAAACAATACTTCTTGCAACAGGAACCCAAATAAATTCAGGGGTAGCTATCCAACTGGCAAAGTAGATTTTAAAGCAAAATTAAGAGAGGTCACTACATGTCTGTAAAGTGAACAACCCAAGAGGAAGAAGTGACACTCATAAATATATATGCACCAAATATTAGTGTGACCTCCTACATAAAACCAACATTAATAAACATTAAAAAATCAAATAAACACTAGTGCAACTCTAGTAGGGGACCTCGGTGCCTCACTGTCACAAATAGATCAACTGGATAAAAATAAACAAAATACTAACACTCAACCAAACTCTTGGAAAAAATGGACTTCAGGGGCTAGGTATTTGGCTGAAGTGGTACAGCACCTACCTTGCAAGCACAAGGCATGAGTTCTGTCCCTGGTACTACAATAAATAAATAAACAAACAAACAAACAAATAAGTATAAGGATTTAATGGGTATTTGCAGTGTTCTACCCTGTGAACTCAGAATACACATTCTTCTCAGCTTACATAGGTTGATCTGCAAAATAGACTGCATACTAGCTCATAGTACATGTTTAAGTAAATGCAAATGGACTGATGTTATCCTATGTATAATATCAAATCATAGTGTAATGCAATTTGATCTCAATGGCTAAAGAAACCACCACAATTTCATAATCAAGTGGAAATTGAGCAATACTCTCCTGAACAATCAGTGGTTCAGAGGAAATTAAAGAAGAAATTAAACAGTTCTTGTAATTATATGACAATGTCAATAAAACATACCAGAATTTATGGGAAACAATGAAACCAGTCTTAGAGAGAGAGTCATAGCAGTGAATACCCATACTAGGACAATAAAGTGAGCTCAAGTAGTCAACTTAATGCTAAGCTTCAAGCTTCTAGAAAAGGAAGAGCAAAGCAAACTCAAAGCATGTACAAGAGAAGGAACTATAAAGATAGAGTAGAAATCATTGTGATGGAGAGTAAGAGAATGACTGGTTCTTCAAAAGAATAAAGAAAATTTACAAATCCTTAGCCAACCTCATCAAAGAGGGGGAGGGGGTTAAAAAGGCCCCAAAGCATGCAATTAGGAATAAACAGTCAAAAGCACAATGCACTCAGAAGAAATCCAGAACATCAATACCTACTTTAAGAACCTATTCTCTAGTAAGATGTTAAACATAGAAGAAATGAGCAGATTTCTAGATGCATATCAATGATCAAAGCTGAATGAAAAACAACCCAATATCATTGATGGAACAGCCTGATATTATTCACTGAAACTGATAATAAATTAAAAACTCACCAGCACCTCTTTTGTTGGATTGATTCCTAGACATTTCATTTTATAGATGCTCTTGTGCAAGGAATTGCTACACCAATTTCATTTTCAATAAGTCTGTTATTTGTATATAACAAGGTGATTGATTTTTGTATGTTAATGTTATATCTAGCTGTATCTACTACATTTGACCATTAAGTTCGCAGATTACTGGCTGAGTTTTTGGGATCTTTTATGTAGAGTATCATAGCGTTAGCAAATAATGACAATTTGACTTCTTTTAATATCTTTATTTCTATTTCTTTCTGCAGTCTAAATGCTGTGGCTAATATTTGTCTAATAGCTATGACTAATATTTTCAGCACTATATTGAACAGGAGTGTTGACAGTGGACGTCCTTGTCTTATTTCTGATCTTAGTGTAAAAGGTTTCAATTTTTGACCATTATGTGTAATGCTCGCTCATAAATAGCTTTTATCAGGCTGAGATAAAGTACATCAATTCCAATTTTCTGTGTGGTTTTCATCATGAATGGCAACAGGATTTTGTCAAACACTTTTTCAGCATCTACTGACATGACCATATGCTTTTTGTTCTTGAGTGTGTTAATATAGTGTATTGTGTTCCTTGATTTACGTATATTGACCCATACTTGGCATCCTTGGGATGCTCAACACTGCTGGTCATTCGGGAGACACAGATGAAAGCACTGAGATTCCATGTCACTCCACAAAGAATGGGTGCTATCACAAAATCACCTTACAACAAAGCTGGCAAGACTGTGGGGAGAAAGGAAAACTTCTCTACCACTGAGGGAAATGTAGACTGATCCAAGTACTGTGGAGATTCCTCAAATAACTAGGATTAAATGTTCCAATTGAGCCAGTTATTCCCCTGCTAGGAATATACAAGAAAGATTTGAAAAATTCATACCGCAGCCACATATGTGCACCCATATTCATAGCAGCTCAGTTTGTGATAGCCAAATCTTGGGAAAAACTCAAATGCTAGTCAATTGGAGACTGGATAAAGATTTTTTTTTAAATAAAATGAAGTATTGCCATAAAGAATGATAAATTTGTCAAATGTACCTATCTTAAGGATATACTCATATGTGAAATAAATCAGACACAAATGTATAAATACCAGAGGAACTGACAGTATAAATGAATTCTAAAATGTATGATAAATATTGTGAAATAGTAAGAAAATATTCAAAAGGAAAAGAGGTTTAGGGATAAATGAAGGGAAAGAAAAAAATTAATGGTTAAAAAAGCAAACAAGGCTTATGTATATAGGGGGCTGCAGGTGGTGGAGTGGGCAGGAGAATGGGAAAAATTAGAAAAAGTCATGTCAAATACTGGTACAAATTCTCACTGTCGATAGTGATCACAATGTTTATATAAAATGTACCAATAGAATAAAATTTCTTATAAAAGCTTACCAACATAGAAAATTTATGGTCCTGAAGGCTTCACTAAGTTTTACAAAATATTAAGAAAAGGGTTATTCCCACTATTGTTTAAACTCTTCAGTGAAATTGAAAGAGAAGAAATACTCCCAAATTCATTCCAAAAAGCAAGCGTTACCTTGATCCCAAATGCAGAGAAAGAGCCAACAAGAAAATAGAACTACAGGCCAATCTCCCTAAAGAAGATAGATTTAACTGTCTTAAATAAGATATGAACAAATACAATGCAGGAGATCATCCAGAAGATGATACACCCTGACCAATTGGAGTTCATTCCAAAGATGAAGTGATGGTTCAACACATGTAAATCAATAAGTGTAGTACACTACATTAAAAGAGACAAGGACCAAAACTATATGATCATCTCAATAGCTACAGAAAAGCATTTTACAAAATCCAACAATTCATGATATAATCCCTTCAGAAAATTAGAATAGATGATCTTTATCTCCACCTGACAAAATTCATCCATAAAAAACCAATAACTAATATCTTACTAGCCTAAAATTGAAATCTTCCACACTAAAATCAGAAACAAGGTGAAGATATCCATCGTCAGTACTCCTGTTCAAAATACTTCTAAAAATATGAACCACAACAATTAGACAAGAGAAAGAAATATAAGGAATACAGACAGAAAAGAAAGTAGTCAAACTGTCATTATTTATTATTGACAAGAAGAAACTATATAGAGGAAAAATTGAGGAAACTATGTATAGAAGATCCCAAAAACTTAACCAAAAGGCTGTTGGACTTAATTACCAGATTTAATAGAGTAGCTGGATACAAGGTCAAAACTCAAAAATCAATAGCTATTAATAACAGACTCACTGAGAGTGAGAGGTTAGGGAATAATTTCTTTCACAGTAACATCGAAAAAATGAAATACCTAGAAGTCAATCTAAGTAAGGAGGTGAAAGATCTGTACTCTGAAAACTACAGCATTATGAAAAAAGTAATCAAAGAGGATATCAAAAAATTGAATTATCCCTTGTTCCTGGTAAGGAAGAACCAATTTTGTCAAAATGCTCATAGTCCCAAAAGTGCTATGCAGATTCAGTGCAATCCCAATTGAAATTTCAACATTATATTTCACAAAAATATAAAAAACAACCCAAAAATTTGTCTGGAAACAGAGGAATCCTAGAAGAACAAAAGCAATTCTAGGCAACAAAGACACTGCAGTGAATATAACAATCTCCAACTGGAAATGATATCACAAAACCACTGTGATAAAAACATCATAGTACTGGTAAAGAATGGACCTGAGTATCAACAAAACAGAATAGAAGATGCAGAAACAACTGTAGACATAGGCAGACACCTATCTTTGACAAAAGAGCCAAACACCTACACTGGAGGAAAGATAGCCTCTTTAATAAATGGTGCTGGAAAAATAGAGTTTCACCTTACCAAAAATTAAAATTAGACTTATATCTCTCATCATTCACTAAAACTAAAATTAAAATGAGTCAAAGATCTAAAGATTAAAACAGAAACCTTGGGCCTGATAGAAAATAGGTTGAGTAGAAGTCTTTAAGAAACTTGGATAGGAAAAGACTCACTCCAGGAATAAAGAAATACTGTTATCAAAAAATGAACTAATAACAAATGCTGGCAGGGCTGTGGGGAATAAAAAAGAACACTTCTTTCCTCTTGGTGGGAGTGTATACTGGTGCAACCCCTTTGGAAATCAGTGTGGAGATACCTCAAAATCTGCAGTTAGGCAGTCCTATTTAACCTAGCTATTCCTCTGCTAGGTATCTTTTTAAAAAATCAATTAAAAGCATCACACTACATCAATCAATGTACATCCATCTTTATAGCAGCAGTTTATATCATCTTGGAAATAGCTCAAATTACCATCAACTGGTGACTGGATAAAGATGTGGGTTCTTTTTTATATTAAACCAAGTGTTACTCGGCCATAAAGAATGATAAACTAGTGGCATTTATAGCTAAATGGATGCACAGTGAGGCTATACTCTTAATGGTTGTAAGACATACATGTGTAAATACCAGATAGTTTATATGGCTTGGGATTGTGCAAGTGTAAAGGAAGAACAAACTATGTAATAGATAATATAAAGTAGGAAGAAAAATTCAAAACGAGAAGAGGAAGTAAGCGGGTAAGAAAAAGTAAAGAATGAATAGGAAAAATGTGAGAAAAGAAGGAAAAAACTGCAACAAAATTTTGTAAGTAGGGAGGCCTGGAGGAGTGGAAGGGAGGGAAGGGGAAAGGGGCAAAAGACAAAGGCATATATCATATACAGGTACAAATTGCCAACGATGAATGTGATCATGATGTATACCTAAAATGCACCAATAAAGTCAATGGAAAAAACCCAACACTAGTGCACTATATATTCAAAATACAAAACACATTTTGAATATACTCATAAAAAAATGACAAAAATTTAAAGTGATTCATTTGCTACAAATTATCTCAATTTGATCATCTAATATATATATATATATGAATGAAAATATCACATTGTATGTCATAAATATTATTGCTAATCAAAGAAATTATGATGAAAAATTAAATTTCTAGCTCAGCAACAGCATGTATATATTGGAATGCAATTTCCAACCAAGTGTGTTAAAAATTTTCAAATGGAAAACATGCCAATATCGAAATGAACACTGTCAATCCCCTCCCTCACACATGCATACTCCTGAAAATGTGCTAATTTCCAGGTTCCCGGATGTTGAATGGTCTCCATGATTCTGGTATAAATATATCTGTTCACTCTTGCCCAGGTGATTTTGAATAGTTCCTTATATCTTGATCTCTGCTGTTATATGTTAAACTGCCTGTTGCCTGTCAGCTTGCTTTTTTTAGCAGTGTACTTGAAGAAGTTTGAGAGCAGATCACAGTGTTTTCCTTGGACTATTCATCCCTCCATACCATGTCATTTAGATCTCTTGCAAATTGCTGGATAACAGGCAACCATGAAATGGATGCTTACTCTCCAGAAAACAGTCACTTGTCTCTCCAGGAATCTTTTGACAAATTTGGGGGAAAGCTCATTTTTTTTTATTTGTGTTGCCTCTGTGCTGCAGAGTCTTGTATTTTTAGAGTAATCCTCATGTGATAGGGGAGTGCATGGCCAGGTTGCAACCCATGCCCAGGCTCACACTTCTCAGCCTTCACCATGACCTACTTTGCTAGGCAGGGTGTTGGCTCTTCTCTGCTCCAACTCTAAATTTTCCAGGAATTGCTGCTGGTCTTTCCAGCTCATCCTGAGATAACCTTGAATTCTCCTATGCAGAAAGGAAGAGTGGAGATTGGAATATGCTGGTATTATTCTTGCTTTGGATTTTAAGGAAGGAAAAGACAATGATTATGGCTGTTTAAATGATATAGTTAAGATTTAACAATAGACCAATAATGTGGCTAAAATTTTGAATTCTTACTGTGCTGAAGAAATTAATGCATGTTTAGTCTTTATAATAATCTTGTGAGATATAAATTACTGTCACCAGTTTAGATATCAGATAACTGATATTCAAAGAAGTGAAGTTACTTGCCTGTAAAAACACATTCAGAGGGCCAGAGAGAGGAAGAGTGCACTGTGTTCCAAGCACAAGAACTGTAGACTTTGGAGCCAGGCAAAACAGAGTTCAAAATCTAGCTCCACAATATGCTAAATGAATGCATTTCTGAAAATCACATTATTTTTGATACATTTCTTCCTTATCTCCTCACAAGCTATTTTTTAAGCAAAACATTTATTTGTCCATATTAGATATACACAATGATCACATTCATCATAGGAAATCTGTACCTGTTCACAATATATCTTGCCAGTTTTTTCCCATGCCCCCTTCCCTTCACCCTCATCTCCTCTTATATAAAGTCTTTATTTCCATTTTCCTTTCTCTTTTCTCTTTTTGTCTCTTCTTTCAATATCCCCTCTTCCCTCCTTGTTCCTCTTCCCTCCTCATTCCTCTTCCCATTTAAACATTTTCTCCCATTATCTATTGTACTATTGTAAGGATTACCTACAATAATAATAACAATAAAAACAAAATATAATAATGATGATGAATAGTACCAGTCCACAGCAGATATTATGGAAATGGTAATGTTTTCACTCTGCTGGTGATTCCTCTTGCTGTGCAGAAGATTTTTAACAAAATGAGATCCTAGTTGTTGATTCCTTCTTTTAGTTTATTCATAGTTACCTTATCTTAGATTGTAACCCAAATTTCTATACATCACCGAGTATCTATTCTGCCCGTAATGACTAGATAGTTGCCCCATGCCGGTCTTTTAACATGCATAGCCAGGGTGTGGGAGAGATTCCTACTTAAAACAAGAGAGTCATAAGGGTAAATAATGAGGGGATAAAGAATGTAATAGTAATTTAAAAAGAAACAAAGCCTATGTATATAGCCATTGGGGGATTGCAGGGTGGGTGGGGGAAGGGCAAAAATGAGAATCAAGTCATGTCATATTCTGGTACAAACTTTCAGTGTTGAATGTGATGATGTGTATTCGTAATGTAACAATAAAGATTTGAATTTAAAAAAAATAACAAGAGAGTTATTCCCAGACCTAGTGCTTCATCCTGGTTAGTATGATGAATATTGAAAGTCTTACCTGCAGGGATGTGGGCCTGACTGGTTCTGAGAATGAAAGTGCAGTTCTTTGATCTGAACTTCCTTTTTCAGTATCATTTGTTATGTCCTAATTATTTTCATTTCAATGTACTTAATACACATTGAATGCATAGAGTGTGTAAAGCTCTGCACTAGAATTTTTTTATTATATATTTTCCTATGTCACCCCTGAGATATGCTGGAGTGTAGGTTAGCATTATGATTTCTATTTAACTGAAGCTAACAGTGACCTGAAGTCCAGAGAGCCCTAAAGTCAAATAACTTGAGATTGACCAAGTTAGATTCTGAAGAATGATCATTGCCTCTCAAACTGACCTCCGTGACCATCTTAATCTGTTCAGCCCATTTTTACATTCTGAACCTCATTATATCCCTCTTCACATGCATTCAAATACACAAATACTCTATAAAAGAAACTTTCATCATTTCATTGGCTAGTCTGTTTATTATCTCTAATGCTCTGTGTAATCTTCCTGCTTGAGTTCCTCCATTTGGGCACAGTTTGGTAAGTGCAGTGGCTCTGTGAGGCAGGGCCTGAGAATATTTGAATGCAGACAGATCTGAATTTGAATTTTACTTGTACCACTTGTTTGCTGTGTGACTGGGTACAGAGGAATTTACAGTCCAACAATTTGGTGCTTAAAACACCACAGCATATTCTTCTTATTATTTTTGGAATAAAACTCATAGTCTTTATAACAGTCCTACCAAGCCTAAGCCTTCCTGACTATTTTCTGACTCTCCATTTTGGTGACAACTCTCTGTGCAAACTGTTAGTGAGGTTCTTTCACTTTCACAATACAATATATTCATTCTAACCTCAGGTTCTTTGCGTTTAAGCCGTGACTGCCTTTCTGGAACCCTCAATGCTCTTGGCCTTGTCTCCTAACTTCAGGTCTCAACTTAACATTTTCTTCTTACACATACTTTTTCCAACCAGAGTATCCAATCCACCCGAGCCTCTGTCCTATTATTTCATGTTCATTACTTCATTGTTTTCTCCAGTGTTTATTGCTGTTTGACATTTTATTATCTGTTTATCTATTTAGTTACTTATTTTTTGTTATATGAGAACAGAAACTTTTCTGAGTCATTCATTGTTATATTTTTAGCTCTATAAACAATGACTAGCCCAAAACAAATGCCTAGTAAATAAGTACTGAATAAATGAATAGCTACATTTCTTCCAAATCTGATCCTTGAAACAGCATGATCATGCTGGGTTTTTGTGAAGCACTTAGGGCAGTGTGAGGACCAAATATTCAGTGCTTTTCTTCCCTCTGTGTTCTTGGCTTCCTGGTATGCTCTCAGTCTTGCTAGACTGATTGGTCTTGAATGTCATATTTCTTTAAGGTTTTCTGGTAGACCCAAATACCTCAGCTTTGATGGCCTGGAATCTAGGACCTGCCCAAACACAGGCTTCCTATTCTTTTCTCTATTCTGAGCTTTCTGTAGGGAGCTTTCTGTGGCATGGGGCTCACAAAATTGTTAGGGCCAATAGTATGGCTTGCCTGGAGGTTCTGAAGAAGTGGACAATGCTTAACTTATACTACTTCCAGACAGCAAGGAGATATTTCCCTCACCCTTTTATACATGCAGGCACCACCTCTACGCATTCACCATGACAAAGAAAATAGAGTGATCTTCACCAGATGACAGTACTTTAAAGAGCATTGCTCACTGTGGCGTGTATCTTGGTTCCCAGTTATGGACAGTGGTATGGAGGTTCAAAGAAAGGAAGAAACTTTTTCCCAGAAACATCAGGATTAGATTTAAGAGATCTAGTGCCTGATCTATAATCAGGAACTAATTTCTGTTTTTTTCAACTCCCCCTTGCCATGCTGTTAGGACTTAATTAAACTGTGTGTGTAGAAGGGTGAATCTGAGGTGAGGGTGGGATAAGTGGTCTGCAGTTTGAAGAAATGTATATGAAAGGCTTTCTAATAGGAAACTGGGCAAAACTGACTGAAAGTGGAGATTGTCCAGGAGCTATATAGGGGATACATATAAAGTCCATAGGTTAAATTGTTGAAATATGTGCTAATTCACCTTTTGTTTTAATATTTATGTCTAATAATTAATTTCATATATACATTGATAATTTTTAACTTTTCAGTTATTTTCTCAGTTGTTTATTAAGCCAGTACTGTGCCTCTTGGCATATACTACAACTTACTCCTGTTACTCTCTTCTTCCCAAACAATGATATTTTATTCCTGGAATTGTGACTGATATTCACTCTTTCTTACTGTCTCTATCACTGAGTGTCTGGTACAAAGCATGTGATCAGTACATACTTGTTGAACAAAGAAATTAGCTTCTGTCTTAGAGATGTGAAAACTAGACCAGAGAGGAAGAGCACATTACCAAGGTTAAACAGCACCAAAGTGATAGAGCCGAGGTTCCAACATAGGTCTCTTGGTTTTCCCCCTCATCATCACTCTTTCTTAGTGGCTATCTTATAGTAAATAGTACAAAATATAAGAATGAGTATTGTCAATTGCTATTTTTGTGTCAGGGAAGATACATTGTCAGATCAGACTAAGCAACAACTTTAGAAGTTTATAGTTGATTCCCTACCTGACAAACCTCTCCCCACTTATCTTACTTTTCTTCTATGCATCATTTAAGGAAATCTCAAATACTTTCCTCCAAAAAAACTTTCCTTAATCCTATCAATGTGAGGATAGATGACTCTGACATGTGCACACATACCCAACTCTCTTGTCACTATCACAGACAATGAACCTCTTGAGAGAATGAACCATATCTTCTTTGTCTGGCAGTGTTGGTTATCACATCAGTAAATACTTTATGCATCAAACAATGATTGAATTGTCAGTGATGATCATAGACATTCTTTGGGAAATACAGCAGGAATTATGACCTGAAGGTAATATGTATCATACTTTAGTATTCATTTCAGAGGTTGATATACTTGTTAAACATAGATTGTAAGTGTCCCTTGTCTCACCTTCAGTTTCAGGGAAATTATAGTTTGGTAGTTCTTAACTGTGGACAGACGTTTGGATATTTGGTTATCTTCCCAGATGACACCAGTGTAAATGGTCCATGAAATACACTTTGAGGAGCTCCAGACCAGTATGGGAAAGTTTTGCTACCCATAAAATGATACTAGCAGCCAAATGAAGTTTCATAGGTAAGACAGGGTTCAATGACAATCCTATTGAGTGATACAGTTTGCAACTGTGAATTTCAGAGGCCATCTAGTAGATTAACATCTTCAGATACCATGAAAAAAGTTTCTGTGGGTCAATATTCTTCCTTCATTGAGATGTTACTGTAGTGTAGAGCATATTGCTTTGGGAAGAACATTAAGAACATTTGAATGATAACTGAGCAACCTGAGGCATGTCTATCAGTGTCTTTGAATATCAGCTGTTCATCTATAAAATGGGAACAATCTGTTTTATCTATCTTTACCTATCCCACAGGGATGTCTTGAAGATTAAATAAAATAGATCATGAAGCTAACACAATGCTGGACACAGGGTTCGGATTCAGTAAGTAAAAATGAAATGCTTAAAACGCTATCTCTCACAAATCTGCTTAATCCTTAGACTTCTTCTGTGGGACCCAATTTCTCTTGATATACAGGGGAAATTAGCAGGCTGATGTAACAGCAATTTCAGTTTGGTGTTGCAAACTATAGGATAATGTTTACTGTGAGGTTTAACGTAGGATTTTTTTAGTACAGCATCATCTATTTACTGTGTAAAGTTGCCAACCAGCTCTGGTTTGATGCATTGTCCTTCCATTTTTCTTCCTCTTTGCTCTTTGACCTCGCTTTTCCTTCTGCTTCACAATGACACTTTTTTTTCATAATAGGCAGAAAGAGGGTGCTTTGCAAATTAAGGTAAGCAGAAATATTATCATAAAGATGTGGAATAGTTTCTTGAGTGTCAGTTTAACTCCATTCTGTGTAATGTCTTGTAAAAGGTGAACTACTTGGTGCTTCAAAAGCTCCTAATGGGTGGCTTTGGTGGTTGTGCACAATATTATGTTTGATATTAATTATAGAAAGAGGAGACAGAGGGAAGCAAGGAAAAAGTTAGTAGATTGGTCTGAAAATTGTTTGCTTTATAACTGCAGATAGGCCAGTGCTTAGAAATGCATGGAAGAGTTGGGGGACCTGAATTTTGTTGAGCAAAACTTATACATATTTTTCCAGGAGTCAGAAGAGCAGCAGATAAAAAGATCATCCTTTCCATAGCATGTTCCTAGAAGTGATGGCCTTGCTGCACAGTATTAATGTTAGGCAACACTACATTACCAAGCCAGGTACAAGTCTAACATATTTTCTCACTTAACTTTTAAATCTCACAAGAACTAATAATATAGGTATGAACAATTCCTGCATTTCCAGATGAAGAAACAAAGACATAGTTACATGGCTACAGTCATACATAAGTTATGTGATACATCCTAGATTTAAACCCAGGATTTCTGGTACCAGAGCACATTCTTTTCCTGCACTAAGGTACATCTCAAGCTTGGAAGAAAATCCTTAGGAGTGAGACAGATGATATTTCTTTTTCAAAAAGTGCTTAATTCCTGTTGAGGTCCTGGTCTTCCCTATTGCCTTTTGAGTTAAACTGATAAGTAAAGACATTCACATCCTCATTGACTAACTTTTCCTAATTTTTTACCCTACCTTCCCTTATAAACTGAGCCAATCAGGTAGACTGGAAATCTCAATGATCTTTTGGAGAATTCCTTTGATATGGGCTATTAAACTGTAACAACAAATAGTTCTGATAGCACAGCACAGCATTTGCACATATATTACATAAGAATTTCATATGGAAAGCTTGGTAGCGATTACTGTTTATCATTCTACAGATAGGACAGTTGAGCAGCAGAGAGGGTAAGTAACTTGCCTGAGGTCACACAGTAAGTTAATAGCAGGAGCTAAGTGAATCATCCACCCACAGATACTTATTGAATAATTATTAGTTATAGGGTATTGTCAAGGCACAATACTAGGACTGCCAGACTTCAACTGCCAGGTTCAAGCAAATATACTGCTCTCTACTTTCTTGGAAGCTGTCAAAAACATTTAGCTAGGTTTTATGAGTTTGGAAAACAATGCTTAATTGTTGACCCCCTTTCCAGTACCAGGCTAGGAATTTCATTTACATTTGTGGTTTGATGGCATTCTCCCATCAACCCTGAGAGTTTGTTGTATGTACTTACAATTCTAAATAAGAAAGCCTTAAGGAGTGAGGCAGACTTCAAATTTAGTTAGAGCTGAGTCTCTTTTCTTCTCTAAAGTTCCATATCGGACTGTGACTGCAGCACTGAAACATCCTTCTGGCAAACTTTGCTGAAAATATTCCTAGGAATGCTGAGCCCAACATGAACATATCTTTTCATTTATCCTTTGTTGCTGCCTTAAATCACTCAGTAGAGCAATAAACAAGCAAGGAGAAAGCAGTTCAGCTTTTGAGGGAGAAATAAAATAAGGCCTAGGTTTGGGGCAGTATTTTAGGGTTCTAGTCTTGCAAATAGCCCCCATACTACCCCATCTTAGGTCATGGATAGAAGGAAAGGATCTCTTAAAGCAGTTCTCTAAGATCTAGCCTAGTTGAGTGCTCAAAATTCTGCTAGTTGTTCCAGCTGTCACTTCTCATTTCTTTAGCCTGGCTAACATTGTCCAGAGGAGGAGTTGAGAAACAGAAGAGAGAATGTGAAGAGAGGTTTTCTGAGAACAGTACCGTACCTCTTAAAGAGTGAAACAATTTTTTTGGTACAGATGAGGGAGGACCAATGATCAATATCTTGTGACAGTTTCTGTGGTGGTGGGCCAACCTTGGGGAGTGACGGTTTACAGGAATTAAAGAAGTATGTCTCAGCTTGGCCTGCTTATTTATCACTGTACAAAGGAAAAGGGACCCATTCTCTAGGTCATCTCTCACTTCTCAAACCTTGAGACTTGTCAGCTAAAGCTAAAGGAAAAATTGTGAAATTATACATTTTTCAGCCAGAAGAACCTGTCAGTGTCAATTTTTCTGTCACTTAAATTGAGTATAGTTCTCTATATGTTTTCATTAAGTTTAGGAATACCTTGTGGGAAAAACTTACATTCACTTCTGATTAATTTAATAACTTCTGCACTTCATATGTATTTCTTGCATTTGTTTTGGCTTATTTTATCCACCTTTAGTGTCAATTCTTTTCATGCTCATGCAAAGTTAAATATAAGAGTGGATGGTACCATTATATGAGAGGCTTTGCAATCCATAAAGCACTGTCCAGATGTATTTTATTGTTATCATTATATTGTCCAGCCTTCATGTTTGAAAAATGAGGTAACTGAGGCCCTTTGAGATAAAGTAATTTTTTTAAGGTACAGTACTCAGTTCATAATGAGTTTCAGATTTCAAACTTAGGTTTTATAAGCTAGAGGCTCTGTTCTTTTTACTGTGCTTATTGATTCTCTTCCTCTTTCAAGACTTTGTAAAGAGCATGTCACTGGTTCCTAAATATTCACACTATTTATTTTGTCATAATGTCACTGCTTAACCTTCTTTTCTATAGGCTCAAATCAAATGACTAGAAATATTTTTCTTCCAAAACTTCAGTCTTTCTAGATCTCTGAGAAGGAGCTATGTTTTTGGTAGTGGAAAGATTCATACTGGATTGGGCTCAAGATGCTTTTTGAACATTTAGTTCTTGCTAAACAGAGTACAGTGTTGGTCAGAGAAATGAGAATGATTGTTTTTCCTCAACCAACAAGAATAGAGAATGCTGAAATTTCTCTTTTATTTGGGTGGGGAGAATAGGTTGCTGTGAAGAAGGGCATAACAATATCTTCTACATAGTAAGTGCTTATGTGTACTAAGAACTATGCCAGGTGCTTTATAAACATGTATTTTTAAAAAGTTACATTATATTAATACACTTTTGCCATACAAAAACCTTACATTCATTTTAGGGAGTATGTACATGTTCACAGTGCACTGTGATTCTTTAAATTCCTTCACCTCTCCACCCATATGCCCCCACTTTCACCCCTGAATCTTCTTTGTCTATTTTCATTATTATTACATTATTATTTTTAGTGCCTGTTTATTTACATTTATTATGAGTAGTTAGTTCATGTGCATGATACATCTAACTTTTTGTTTTCTTTCATTTCCATCCACCCACTCATTTTAAGTATCTATCTGCATTTCTTTATTATTAATATTATCATTATTAGTAGTAGTAGTAGTATTTTTAATTTAATCTTTATTGGTACATTATGAATACACATCATCAATGCATTCAATATTGAGAGTTTGTACCAGAGTATGACATGACTTGATTCTAATTTTTTTCCTTTTTCCCCCGCCCTGCAACACCCCACCCCCTATGTACATAATCTTTGTTTCCCTTTTTCTTTATTATTACCACATTCATTTCCCCCTTGGTATTTACCGATACACTCTTCCCTTTTAAATATTTTCTATTTCACAATATCAACTATACATACTACAACTCATTTACAACTTCATTTTCTCATACCAGAGAAAAGATACAATATTTACACATCTGTGACCTGTTTTTCTTTTCTTTCTCCACCTTTCATTTTGCTTTTTACTTGTACTTTGTCTAGTTCATGAGAGGTATCATATATTATTTAAGATTGTGTGTCTGACATATTTCACTTAACATATTTCCAGATATAACCATTTTTCTACAAATTTCTTATGCTTATCCTTCTTTATAGCTGATTATATCTCAACCTGTACAAATATTGTATTTTCTTTACTCATTCATCTGTTGACAGACATTCAAGCTGTTTCCAGAATGTAGCTATTATAATTGTGCTGCTGTAAACACTGAAGTGCATCTGTTAGGGTACTATGATGCCTTTAACTCTTCTGAGAAAGTAGCTTGAAAGTGAAGAGGTAAGCTAAATGCCTAAGTTGAAGTCTTTAAGAAATCTCTGTATTGATTTTCATGACTGTTTAACTAGTTTACATTGTCACCATCAACAAAGGAGGGCTCCTTTTTCACTGCAGTGATTCTAGCATGCCACATTATTTGATTTCTTGTTGACTGGCATTCTTTCTGATGTAAGGTGAAACCCTAGTGTTGTTTTAATTTTCATTTCTATAGTATCCACTGATTTTGAATATTATCTTTCATGTTTATTGGTCATTTGTAATTCTTCTGGGAAGCAGCTATTCATTTCAGTTACTCTTTTATTTGTTGTTACCAAAAAGAGAACTTAGAAACTTATGCTTAAAGGCAATTGTGAGCATCACTTAGTTAAATCCCTAGCCCCTTCAGTTGCCCATTTTTTGACTGAGTCCTCTATTTCAGTCAGTCTGATGTTTTGATTTCATCATGTATTTTAGATATTAGTCTTCTGCCTGAGGAGTAGTTGGGAAGTTTTTCTCCTTTCATAGGTTGTGTCTTTATGAGTTGTTTGCTTCACTGTGAAAATTTGATGTTAATCTCATTTGCAGAATCCTAATGTTGTTTTTTTATTTTCAGAAGTGTGGCTGTCTTTAGAAGGTCATTACCTGTCTCTATATCGTCAGGTGATTTACTCATTTTACCTTCCAGGACATTAAGTGTTTCTATTGTAACATTTAGGTCTTTGATACATTTTGATTTTGCTCTGTTACATGGTGAGAGTCATAAGTCCAACTTTAATCATCTTCATATAGATAGACAACTTTCCCAGCACAAAATGCTGAATAGGCTGCCTTTCTTGAGTGCATGTTTTTGAACTCTGGGGCAAAGATCTAAAGCTGAAATTTTTCTGAGAATATTTCTGTATTCTGTATCATGTTCCATTGAGCTACATGTCTATTTTTATAACAATGTTGTTATTTTTATCATATTTTCTTTGTACTATAATTTCAAATCAGGTATTCTTATTCCCTCTGCTTTGTTTTGTTGCCCAGGATTTATTTTACTATTCTGGATCTCTTTTAGTTCCATTGGAGTTTAGGGATTGCTTCCTCTAGTTCTGTGAAGATTTCTGTAGATAATTTGGGATTGGATCGTATCTATATATAGGGTTTAAGAGTATGGCCATTTGACAATATTGCTTCTGCCTATCCAGAGGCAAGAGACATCTTCCATTCTGTGGAAGAACAATAACATTTTTATCCAGTCTCCATTTGATGGACATTTTGGTTGTTTCCAAGATTTAGCTATTACAAACCGAGCTGATATAACCATCGGTGCACATATGTCGCTGTGATATAAATCTTTTAATTCTTTTGGGTATATACCTAGTAGAGCAATGGCCAGGTCAAATGGTACCTCCAATCCTAGTTTCTTGAGCTAAAATCAAAATGGGTAAGAGACCTAAATATTAAAACAGACACACTAAACCTGCTGCAAAACAAGTTAGGTAAAAGTATTGACGACACTGGCTTAGGGAAAGACTTTCTGAACAAAACCTTAATAGCATGAGAATTGGCAGAAGAAATTTTTAAAAATGGGATCTCATTTTATTAAAATGCTTCTGAACAGCAAAGGAAACCACCAACAGAGTAAAAAGGCAACCAAGAATATGTGAAAGGATAGTTACCATCTGTTTCTCAGACAAAGGACTACTATGTAGAGTATATAAAGAACTTAAGAAAATCAGCTCACCCAAATTTAAAGACCCAGTCTAAAAATGGGCATCTGAAATGCACAGATACTTTTAAGAGGAACAAGTAAGAATAGCTAAGAAGTATATGAAGAAATGCTCAATAAATTGGTCATTCAAGAGATGCAGATGAAAACAGCACTGAGATTTCATCTCACTCCACAAAGAATGGCTGCTATTTCAGAATTAGCCAGCAACAAATGTTGGTGAGGCTGCGGAGAAAACAGAAACCTTCTCCACTCTTTTGGGGAGTGTAGACTCATATAACCTCTGTGGAAATGACTGTGGAGATTCCTCAAAAAGCTAGGATTGGAGGTCCCATTTGACCCGTCCAACCCTATTGATTTTTGAGTGTTCATGTTGTATAAAGGTATGCTTCTAATTTGCTTATTAAATCTAGAAATATTTTGATGGAGTTTCTGTCATCTTCTATATAGAGTACAATGTCATTCACAAAAGATAGTTTCAACTTTTCCTTTCCTAACATTGTTTCTTTTATTACTTTCCTTTGTTTAATTGCTCTGGCTAATGTGTACAGATCTATATTGAATTGGAGTACTGATGGTGGGTATTATTGTCTTGTTCCTGCATTTAGACTGAAAGCTTTCAGTTTTTGACCATTTAATATAATGTTCATTATTGGTTTGTCCTAGATGGCTTTTGTCATATTAAGATAAAGAATATCTATTTCGATTTTTGCAGCTTTATTGTTATCATTAATGGGTGTTTGCAAATGCTTTTGTGTAGTTAATAAACTGATAGTATTTTATATATTTTTCTTTATTGAGTATATTGGTACATTTTAAGTTTACAGTTTGATCACATTCATTATTGATAATTTGTCCTTATACATGATATATCTTGATTCTTATTGTATTCCCATTTTCCTGCTCTCTTTTCAATTTCCACCCCCATATATATAGCATTTATTTCAATTTTTTCCATTTATACTATTTCCTTTTTTCTTTTACTTCTTCCTTTTTCCCTTGCATTCTCCAGTTCCCCTTCCCTTATTAATATTTTCTTCCTATTTTACAATAATTATCATATGTTTTGTACCTCACTTACACCTTAAGTTTCTCACACAAAAGAAATGATGTATTTTCACAAGTGTTCTACTTATTTCACTTATGAATATGGCCTTGAGGGGCATGTATTTACCTATAAATGTCTCAAGTTTATCTTTCTTTATGCCTGTGTAGTACCCCAGGTTATAGAAAAACCACACCTTCTTTATCCAGTCTCTAGCTGATGGGCAATTAGTTCTTTTGTGAATATACCCAGCAGGGAAATAACAGAAAAAATAGGACATTTAATCCTAATTATTTGAGGAATCTCCACAATGATTTCCACAGTGGTTGTATCAATCTACACTCCCACCAGCAGTGGAGCAATGTTCCTTTATCCTCACAACCCAGCCAGCATTTGTTATTGGTTGACTGCTTGATAGCAGATATTCTTTCTGGAGTAAGGTAAAATCTCAGTGTTCTTTTCATCTACATCTCTCAAATGACCAGCTACACTGAACATTTTTTCATGTGATTCTTAGTCATAAAACAAATTGGAAAGTTGAATACTATAAATATTCCCTTCATAAAATGATTTTACCCTCAGGGGAGCAAATTTAAAAGGGATACGAGGAAAAAATAGAGATATAGAAGGAGAGAAAGAGATTAGAAGGAAAGATGAAGGACAATAAAATGATTACATGAGATTTTGGAAATTGGTGAAAACGTGAGAAGGGAAAGAAAGAAGGGAGAAAAAGAAAAAGGATAGAACAAAATAGCGATAGAAGACTAGAAACAATTTTCAAATGGATATTTTTTAAAAATTAAGAGAAAATTCCACTCCAGGGCATGTCTATGTTGTCATTCCTCTGGTAGACCAAATGGGAAAACATAGGCCAGTCAGTTCTATGTTGGTTTATCTCATCTGTCCTGCAATTATGGGATAGTGAGTAATTTCAGAAAGCCTGCACTCTCATGTCCAGTGCAGTTCAGGCTGCTCCTGGCTTCTTGCTATGAGGTTGGGAGTTAAGTTCTTTCATCACATACTAGTCCAGGTTCCTCTTGCCTGGTTGAAGCCTGTTCCTTAACTCTGGATTGTACCTCACTCAGTCACTGAAATCCAATACATGGAGTAAAGTTAGCTCAGAGTCCCAGGTTTAGCTGGCTTCTTTCTAAAATGGCAGTGTGTCAGTCATTCTCTCCTGGAGATATTTGAATTGGATTGGAACCACTCACCCGCTGCCATATCTCACAGTGTCCACTGTTGTATTCCACTGATATATTACTTTGTAAAGGACTCTGGAGTTACCCACAGTCACTGTACCTCACTAAGTGAGCTACTTCTCTCACACCATGACCTGGAGTTCAGGGAGAAAGCCCCTTTTTATTGTCTCTCTTCTTCTTTGAGATTCCTCTCCCTCTGGGCTCCAATTCTTGCTTCAGATCCTTGTTGTGTCTGGGAAACCCCTTCTCTCTTCTCTTGCCCACATTTCTTTATTTCAGCCAAGAGATTTATTTTGGATTATAGTTTCAGTCCATAGCCAGCTAGTTCCAAAGCTGAAACAGAATGGCAGAAGGACATGATGGTTAGATTAATTTGTAGGTAGTGAATTTTTCTTGATGTTATTGTGTATGTTGTTGCTCTTCTAATTTGTTTCTGAGTTTATTATTGGTATACATAAATTTTATTGATTTTTATATTTTCGTTCTGTATCCAGCTAAATTTCACAAACTGTTTAGTGATTCTCAGAAATTTTGGTTGGAATTTTTGGTCTTCGATGAAGAGTGTCATATTATTGTTAAATACTGATTATTTGTCTTCTTCCTTTCCTGCAAGTATTCTTTTTATTTCTTTCCCTTGACTGAGTACTATGACTAATGTTTTGAGTTCTAGGTTGAACATAATTGGTGAAGCTGGTCACCTTTGTGTTTTATTTTATAGGAAGAGTTTTCAGGGTTTTTTTTTCCTATTTAAAATGATGTTTGTCATCGGTTTTTCATAACTGGTTTTTATCAGATTCAGGTAAGGTTTTTCTATACATATTTTATTAAGATTTTTTATGAGAGAATATTTTATTTCACTTAAAGCTTTTTGTGCATCTATTGACATAATCATGTGCCTTTTATTTTTGCTGCTATTTATGTGGTACTTTTCAAAAAATATTGATCACATGCTCATCCATAAAGCCATCTTAAATAAATATAAAGAAGTCAAAAATCATCACATATTTACCGTGAAACCATTATGCAATGAAACTAGAAATCAACTGCAGAAATAAGGTTTATGTATTTTGTTTATTCTTTTAAAGAAAACACATCTTCAATTCACTGATGTTTTGTATTTTTTAGTTCATCAATTTCCACTAATCTTTCACTCATTTCACAAGTTTATTGTTTATCACCTTAGTTTTGGTTTTGGCTTAGATTGTGATGTTTTCTCAGCTATTTTGAGGCAGCTTGTTAAGTTATTTATTTGAGTTTACTTTGCTTTTTTAATGTGATCATTGATTGGCACAGCTTCTCTCTTAGAAATTCTTTCATTGTGTCCTATAAGTACTGTAGTGCCATAGTTATTTGTTTCTAGAAATTGTTTGATTTCATCTTTGATTCTTTCTGTGAGCCAATGAATGTCCAGGATTGTGTTATTGCATTGCCAAGTGTTTATAATTTTCATGGGGTTTTTTTGTAGTTTATTTCTAGTTTCATTACACAATGGTCCCACAGTAAGTATAGGATGATTTTGATTTTTTATGCTTATTTAGGCAGGCTTACTTGTGATGAATTTTTGCAAAACCTATGTACTTCAGAAAAGAATGTATAAGCTATTGTACTGGGGTAGAATACTCTTTTGAAAGCTATTTGGTCCATATGTTCAAAAGTGTGGTTTAGCTCTGACATTTCTTTATTGAATTTTGTTTAGTTGACCTATCTCTTTGTTAGAGTGGAGTATTATGACCACCCACCATAATTGTGTTAGTGTTCCTTAAATCTTTTATATCCAGTAGTATTTGATTTGTGAAGATCAGTACTCCAATATTCAGTGCATGTGTGTTATCTCTTTTTGCTGGATTATTTCCATAACGAGCATTTAGTGTCTGACCGTCTCTTCTGATCAGTTTTAGCTTGAGATTGAATCTTCCTGAGAGTAAAATTGCTACACCTGTATGTTTTCATGATCCTGGTGTATGAAATAACTCTGTACCCTTTGATTCTTAGTCAATGAACATCTTTTGTGATTTGTTGCGGGGTTTTTTATCTTTATTGGTACATTACATATATGCATCATGATTGCACTCCATAATGGGGATGTGTACCAGTATAAGACACATCTTAATTCTCATTTTTTCCCATAGCCCTACCCACCCTACTGCCCCCCCATATACATAAAACTTGTTTCCTTACTTTTTTGTTATAATCTCATTATTTTTCCCCATTCACCCTATTTTACTTTGAGCATTTTCTATTTCACAATATATAACATACAATTCTAGGACTCATATACATCTTTATTTTCTCATACCAGAGAAAAGATGCGATATGGACCTATCTGCTACCTATTTATTTCACTTATGAGGCTATCCTCAAGGTATGTCCATTTAAGTAGAAATGATTCAAACTTATCATTTTTATGGCAGAGTAATACTCCATTCTGTAGAAGAACCACAGCTTTTTTATTCAGTCTCCAGTTGATGGACACTTGGGTTGTTTCCAAGATATAGCAATCACAAATTGGGCTGCTATAAACATGGGTGCACATATGTCACTGTGATATGAGTCTTTTAATTCGTTTGTGTATATATCTAGCAGGGAAATGGCTGGGTGAAATGGGACCTCCAATTCTAGCTTTTTGGGGAATCTCCAAACTGATCTCCACAGGGGTTGTACGAGTCTACAGTCCCACCAACAGTGGAGAAGGCTTCCTTCTCCGCAGCCTCGCCAACATTTGCCATTGGCTGAATCTGAAATGGCAGCCACTCTATGTGGAGTGAGATGAAATCTCAGTGTTGTTTTCATCTGCATCTCTCGAATGACTGATGATGTTGCTCTTGCAATTATTAAAATGACTGAAGTTAAAAAAGTGATGTGTTTCTTAAATGGAAAACACTGCTAGATTCAATATTTTATCAAGTCTACCAATCTTTGTTTTTTAATTGTAGAGTTGAGGACATTATCACAGAGGTATTACTGAGAGGTGTTAATTACTAACTTTTTTTTTATCTCTGTTGATAACTTCTTTTTTACTGTCATGTTGTTTATTTATTTGTTTTGTTTGAAACATTCATTCCTTCTGGATTTTTGGTTTTTTCATTTCTTAAGAATATTTGGAATTCTTATATACTGTTCATTAGTCCATTGAATTTTTTCATGGAGTTAATTTACGTTCTCTCTATTTTGAAGAAAAATTTTTCTAAATATATAAATTTGAATTGGATGTTATTTGCTTTTAGGGTTTAAAATACCTCACCTCAAGCTCTTGTGGTCTTTACAGTTTGTGCTGAGAAGTCTGCTGCAATTTTAGTGGATTTACCTTTATATGTAATTATTTGCTTTTCCCTGACTACTTTTAAAATTTTGATTTTTTCGTTGGATATCTGGTGTTTTAATTATAATGTTTCAAGGAAAGATTCAGTTTTTTCATTATAGCTGCTGTTATTAAAGCCTTGTGTACTTGTATATTTTCTTCATATTTAAGAAGTTTTCTGTTATGATATTACTAAACAAATTTTTTTTATTGAAATCTTTATTGGTACATTACATATACACATCATGATTGCACTTCATAATGGGGATTTGTACCAGTATAAGATACAACTTAATTCTCATTTTTCCCCATAGCCCTACCCACCCTACCACCCCCTATATACATAAAATTTGTTTCCTTTCTTTTTTGGTATAATGTCATTATTTTTCCCTTCACCCTATTTCACTTTGAGTATTTTCTATTTCACAATATATAACATAGAATTCTAGAACTCATTTACGTCTTTATTTTCTCATACCAGAGAAAAGATCTGATATTTACCTATCTGTGTAAATAAATTTATTAATCCATCTATGCTACCTTCTAATTTCTCACTAGTTCCAATTAGTCTTATGTCTGTCTTCTTACAATCATCCAGTAGTTTTGGATGGACTTTTCTTTTCTTGTTTCATTTTTGAAGTTTCTCTGAAGAATTCATTATAGTTTACCATTTTGTCCTCAATTTGAGAAACTCTTCATTCATATTGGTCGTTCCTTGAGTTTATAAAGTGTATTAAACTTTTTGTCTGATATTTATATAATACCTTTGTGGATTTTATTTGTATTATTCATATTTTAACCATATTAGTCAATTAGTCCATATTTTTGTTTTCCCCAAATTTACCAGAGTCACTTATATTTAAATTGTGCAAACTTTTTTATTCAAATATTTATTGGTACATTATAAATACACATTTTCATGACATTCAACATTGAGAGTTTGTACCAGAATATGAAGACTTTTCAATTCTGCAAACTTCTGAGTCATGACATCATTGAAGTCACCAAATGTCTTTAACTCTTTTTCAGTCAATTCATGGAACTCTACTGTTTTGTAATATCTTTACTCTCCATTGGTACCCTCTGGATCTGTCTTAGTAGACATAGGGTAACTTGGGAGTCTTTTGTAGCCTTTTTCCCATGTTCCTGTGTGTATCTATTTTTCATCCCCTTCCCATTCTTCTTGTCTTTAGATAATGATGATGGAATTCAAATAAGATGAGAACTTCTAACTGATCTGATCTTCTTAGTAGCATACTGCATTCCTGTAATCTACTTTCAGCTTTATTCATCCAGAGATAATATTTACCTCTTTAGCTATTTAAGTGATCCATACACTATTTCTGTTTTTAAGAAGGAATTATTTCTACTGATAACAATATCAATAAATT
The DNA here is from genome assembly GCA_004026965.1 of Petromus typicus. Taxonomy (NCBI): domain Eukaryota; kingdom Metazoa; phylum Chordata; class Mammalia; order Rodentia; family Petromuridae; genus Petromus; species Petromus typicus. The sequence continues at coordinate 33,595 of PVIR01003340.1, read as the reverse complement.
CAATCATACTTCACTTATATGTAATGAATCTTTCATTTACATTTTCACCCTTTTTAATACTCGGAGCAACATGTATTCTATTGTTACTGGCAATTATTCTGATGTGTAAGAATAGAAGAGGAATGAAAATACTGAAAGATGGATGAAAGGAGATGTAAGTTTGTAGGGAGGAGGGAGGTGGAGAAATACTATTTGGTGAAAATATCATGTGTGAGAGTCTCATAAAGGTATTTTAATCAGACTAAGTGGTTAGAGTGGCAGGTTTTAAGAACATATTTGTAAGAGCAAGGTCCAGATATAGACTAGTGTATGAATAAGTTCCCTGTCAAGTAATATTTAATTCACATATCACTTTTTATAATTAGCCCCATTTTAAAAATTATTCCTCACCCACTTTAATTTGTCCAAGTGGAGCAAAGAGTATTTTGACAAGTCCTTATATCTCTTTTAATAGAACGAGGACAGGCATTGAGAATTAAAAATCCATCTAGTGTTAAGAGTAAAAGCCCCACATTCAAGTTTCTTGGCCCATATCTAAAGGGCTCTGGAATCTGCACATTTAATAATTACTTCCAGGCACTCTGATTGACTGTGATGTTTGAGAATCACTGCTGTAGGAAAGCGTCTTCTATTACTTTACCAAAGAATTAAGGACAAGGATAAAAATAAAATTCCACTTATCAGTGTATGCATTTCTCTTTTTTAGTAGGTATTCACTGAACTCATCTGTGGCATATTATTTGAAATAAATAACATGTAAGTTTTTTTTAATCTTTGAGAAACACAAAGACTAGAGAGTGAAACAAATAATTAACTCAAAATCATATGACATGAGGGTTAGTGTTAGACATACATGCAAAGACTAGGCAGGACCTAAGTAGCTTATGATGGGATTATGGAAGGGTACCAAAAATAAGTGATACTTCTGACAAATATTAAGAAATGTGTATGAGTCAGGGCAAGATAGACAATATAGTCTACCCAGAAAGTTAGCTATAAACTTCTAAAAATGTTGTTTGGTCTGGTGAAATAACATATATTACTGGTTCAAATTATTACTATTACATTGCATAATTGGAGGTTTCTATGGGATCTACCAGGCAGAAGAATCCATCAAGCATCTTAAAACTTGAAGAATTCTACAAAATAAGCCATAAATCTAAGGAGAGAGCAGATGAACTATCCTACATCATAGTCTACCTCCAGTGCCAATCAAACAAAAGGCTGAACACATACTCTCAAAACTTAAAGGAAGTTTCATCTAGTGGAAGTATTCTGATTCCCAAACTACATTTAAAAATTCTGTATACTTCAGCTCCATTTGTTATTTGTTCTCATAGACTTTGATGTCCCATATTCTTTTACTTGTTTAGGCCAACAAATATTTGTATTCCAGAACTGGTTGCCCTATTGTAAAACACACTCTAACTTTCATATTTTGTAGATAAAAAGAATGAAGAAAGAAGTTGACCTCTGGTTTACTGCTTTCAAGTTTCTAACCATCTCTGAGAACCAAAGAAACTTTCAGTTTTTCTGAGATAGCCTAGTATGTTTACATATTGCCAATGATTTCAAGCCCTGAAGATTTAGGTGTAATGTCAGAAATTATCCAGTTCATCAAATTAAACCAAAACTATCTTAGTAGACATTTCAAGATCCTCAGAGGCTATTCTGATTGTTCTTTGTGATCTGATGCATAGTAGAGTGCTTGGTATTGGGTAGTATTCTATAATTATTTATTGAACATATTTTTGTAAAGATTGCTATTTGAATTTTTTAAATTATCAAGTTAACTGTATATTTATCATTACAATAATGTAAGAATGACTTGTAACTGGAAAACTAAGAAAAATATCTCCCATTATTCCAATACTACAACATTAATATTGCTGGGTATATTTTGACTTAGGCTCTTGAAGCCTAAGTAAATGTACAGTGATATATCTTTCTGTTCCTTTTTTCACTTGACATTATTTGATAGCATTGTTATGTCATTATGTACTCTTCATAATCATAATTTTTATAACTTTATCAAACTGTTAATTTAATTATTTGTTATCCATGTCAATTATTTCATACTCTATGGTTTATTGTAGTTTCACTGTTCATTTTTCTTTTTTTTTCATACCAAAGAATGAATTCAGAACTTTATGTTTGTAAGGCAGGTGCTAGACCTATTGAGCTAAATTCTCAACCCTTCTCACTCTCCATTCTTGTAAAAAAAAAAAAAAAGACCACTGGAGCCACCAGGACATTTTTACTATAAAAAGCACACCCTTACTTTTTTTTTACTGTATTCATGAATTATAATATCTGTGGAATCTATAGCTTTTTTCTCTTTTTCTTTAAAGACTAATATGTATGAACAAAGTAAAGTCTAACTGTTGGTCTATAAGAGTTCTATATGTATTATAGTCTTATCATTATAGGTTAAGTGAAACTAACATGAATCCAAAAGTATAAAATACTTGGACAAATTCAAATATGAAGAACATTCATGAACAGAAATGTATTTACATTATGAACAGAAGACACCATATTAGGGTGATAGTGTATGCAAGAGGAAGACTATACAACAAATGGAAGATCAAGAGGGAAGAAAAGTCTAGTTCATTTCCAGGGAGAGTAATATAAAGGGAAGTATTTAGCTCTTCTCTGGTCAGTTTGGCAATACTTCCTGGAAATGTTATCAGTCATATATTATTTTTGGCTACAGACATGTGAGCATGTAGTTCTCTATGGGATTGGGTAACAGAGAGTGTGTGAGAATGAACTTTTCTCATATTAGATATGGTTATGCAATATGATAATGTAACTGAAAGTCTTATTTCCAGGAGTGTTCTGAGAAACACTGTGTCATGAAATGACGTGACTTTAATGAGATGGCACCTAGGACATCTGAATCAGTGTGGGATGATCAGAAGATGTAAATGACGAGGACACAAGAAGGGAAGTCAGAAAGAAGCTGCTGATGTGATTTATGAACTGGGAATGCTTGATTGGCAAGGAAAGTTTAAAGAGTGATATTTCTTCAAACACATTTGATGAAGAAGCACAGAGAGAATAGATCACATGGTTCTCTATAAATATCTGAAACACATTAATACTAATAGAAAGAAAGATGTTTTCTTGGGTGGAAAAAGATGTGTAAACCAGGATTCATAAATGGATGTAAAGGATGATATAAAAATAATTTTTTTCTGAGGATGACTGAAATGATAAAAAATATTGATGAAATATGTATCAAGGACATAGGTCAGAGCAGTTAGAAATGGGCCTCTACATTTAAAACAACGTCACTCTAAAAGGAGATTGAAGAGGATATCAGAAAATATAAAGGCAGGGACCCAGGATTTAGCTAAGTGGTTCCAGAGCCTGCCTTGCAGGTGTAAGAGCCCGGGCTCAATCCCCAATTACCACATACAACAATACTAGACATGCTGACTCATACCCACCAGAAATCAGTATCAGTACCACATACCACAATGCTGGGTGTAGTGGCTCATGCCTGGAACCCCAGCACTCGGGAAGCAGAGGCAGGAGGATTGCTGTGAGTTCAAGGCTTGCCTGGGCTACAATGTGGGCAACAACAGTGAGCTCGGGGCCAGCCTGAACTACAAAGCAAGGCCCTGTCTCTAAAAAATAAAATAAAAGAAAATAGAAAGATAACCGTTGTTCTTTTTAGGAAGGACCAATACTGTCAGAATGACCATATTCTCAAAATTGCTATATAGATTCAATGTAATCCAGATTGGATTCCCAACACTATATTTAACAAAACTAAAGAAAATAATTCAAAAATTCACATGTAACCACAAGAGACCTAGAATAGTAAAAACAATTCTAGGCAACAAAGAAATGGCAAGAAAGTTTCATAATCCCTAACTTGAAACTATACTAAAAAGCCACTGTGAAAAAAACAGCACAGTACTGGCAAAAGACAAAACAACTACAAGAAAACAGACCTGAGAATCAGTGGAATAGAACCAGAAGATTCAGAAACAACTCTATACATACTAAGCCACCTCATCTTTGAGAAAAGCCAAACACTATCACCGGAGGAAGCATAGCCTCTTTAACAAATGGTGCTGGAAAAACTGTGTTTCAACCTCCAAAAGATTAAATCTAGACCTATGTATTTCATCATACACTAAAATAAAATCAAAGTGGATTAGAGATATAAATATTAAAACAGAAACACTAAAACTTCTGGAAGATAGGTTATGTAGAACTCTTGGAAACATTGGCATAAAGAAAGACTTTATGAACAAACCTTCAGTAGCACAGCAACTAGCACAAACAATCAACAACTTGTATTTCATCTCATTAAAAGACTTTGCACACCAAGAGAAACAAACAACAGAGAAAAAAGACAAACTACAATGTGGGCAAAAAATTTTACCAGCTCTTCCTCAGACAAATGATTAATATTTCAAATATAAAAAGAACTTTTAAAAAATCACAACACTAGAATATATATACCCGATTCAAAAATGGGTACCAGAAAAGTAAGGAAACAAATTTTATATATATGGGGGGGTGGTAGGGTGGGTGGGGCTATGGGAAAAAATGAGAATTAAGTTGTGTCTTATACTGGTACAAATCCCCATTATGGAGTGCAATCATGATGTGTATATTTAATGTACCAATAAAGATTAAAAAAAATGGTTACCAGAAATGAACAGACATTTTTCAGAAAAAGAAGTAAAAGCTGCAAGCAAATATTGGTCTTTTGAGAGACACAAATGAAATATCAAAAAAACAAACAAAACAACAACAATAATCCCTCAGATTCCATCTTATTCCAGAAATAATGGCAGCTAACAAGAAATCAACCAACAACAAATGCAGGCAGGGCTGTGGGGTCAAGGGACCCTTCACTGTTGGTGGGGATGTAGACTGGTGTCACCATTGTGAAAGTCAGTATGGAGATTCCTCAGAACACTAGGATTAGAGGTCCCAGTTGACCCTGCTATTTCCCTGGTGGGTATATTCACGAAACATTGAAAGCATCATACCATAATGATGTGTGTGCACTCATGTTTATAGCAGGACAGTTTTTAAGAGCTAAGTGTTGGAAACAGCTCCAGTGCCCATCAACTAGAACCTGGATAAAGACTTTTTGTGTGCTTTTTGACAGAATGGAATGTTTCTCAGACATAATATGACACAGATGTGTAAATTCTGTATCATTTCTCTAGTGTGAGAAATTGAAGGTATAAATGAGGTCCAAAATGTATGATAAGTATTGTGAAATGGGAAGAAAATATTCCAAGAGAAAAGTTAGTGGAGAGGGCAGAGGAAAACAAAGAAGGGAAAGAAAAAAAATATCATGATAAATGGGAACAAACAAGTACAAAGCTTATGTATGTAGAGGGGTGAGTTTGAAGGGAGGGCAGGGGAATGAGATAAAGTGTGAATCAAGATACGCCTTGTACCTGCATAAACTCTCAATGATGAATGTGAAGATAGTGTATACTTACCATGTACCTGTAAATTCAACAAAGGATAAAAGTAAAGAACTTTGAGATGAGTCCATGGCATTGGAGTGTGATACATGATGCCTGTTTCTGTGCTAGGCAATATTTGTTGATGAGCAGAACCAGCAGAGGTACTGTGAAGGCCAGAGTGGAGGAGATGGACTTGGGGTGTGTTATAGCTTGTGTCTAAATATCCCAGCAAAACTCATGTGGTGATAAACTATTTTGGAGGTGACTTATGGTGCAATATAGGTTAAAGAGCACTGGGATTAAGGATGTGAATGTCATCCACCCTAAGTAGTCTGAATAAGAAAAAAGGGGGAAGGAGATTCTGGTAAGGTCTCTCTCTTTTTTTTTTTTTTTTTTTCTGCCTTCCACTGCACGAACTGTTGTCCCTCTGCCATTTGCTACCATACTTGGGAGCCGGCCAATTTTAGGTTTAAAACCTCTACAATTATACTTTTCCCTTTTCAATTTAGGGTGTTGAGTGTTTTGTCCCAGCAACAAGAATAGTAACTAACTCAGTTAACTTAAAGTGGTTATTTTTCAACTAATGTTAAAGTATTAAATTTCAATTATTAAACATCAATTAGTATTAAATATTAACTAGTATTAAAGTTATAAATTTTTAATAATAGGTATGCAAATGCAACAATGTCTCCAAACTGGGGCTAATTTTTCCCTAGAGAATATTTGACAATATACGTAGTTATTTTTGCCTGCTGTGACTAGGAATATGTCATAAGCATCTACTGGGTAGAGTACAAAGATACTACTAACTAATGCATTCACAGGAAAGTCTTCTCTCACTCCTTTTCAACATCCTCCACACATGTGAACCAAAATGTCAATAATGTTGAAGTTGAAAACCCCTGGGAATGTAAGTATAGACAGCTGGATATCAAACCCAAGGTGGCTTTCTTATCAAGACTGAGCTCCATAAAAAAATTCAGAATGGAAATAACTACTGTTTTATCCACACCTCTTTCCTCCTTCCTTCCCCAGTACCTCTCTCCTCATACTATCTCTTCGTTTCTACGTATTTTTTCACTCTTTTCTAGTATCATTGTTTCTTCAGGAAGCTGAATTAGAAACCATCCATTCTCCTTACCCTTTTTCTCTCTTTTGTGATAGTAAATAGTTGATCGCGTTTCCTAAATTTGATGTCTTAATTCTCTCTCTAGTCTTTTTTCCTCATTTACCCATTTCTGTTGTCTGAATGCAGGTCTTTATCATTACTTTTTTCTCCAATATCATTTTCCAAGACAATCTCAATAATCTCTAACAGGTCTTTCATACATTACTCTTTCCTCCTTCCAATCAGTCTTCATAACATCTTATGACTGTAGCTATGATCACACACCGCTGTACCTGGGATGAGTACTAGGCAAATGCTGATTAAATGAATAAATAAGAATAAATTCTTTTATATATTTATTTTAAAATTCTGAGTGATTCCTTGCTGTCTGTAGAGTAAATACAAAATTCTGGGGCACTTGAAATGTTTATAAATTATATTGTGAAAACTTACACCAGAATCCCTGTGTACAAAACTTAGGCTATAATATAGGGAGTTACACAAGAAAAGTAGAGTGAATGAAACCTATAAGAAAGTTCTATGACATGGCCTCAAGACCATTACAAAATATATCAACTTATCTTTTCTATGTGTCACATCCCCACTCCAAATTCCATCTTACTATATCTACCTTATATATTTATACAATAAATGAATGCATTCTGATCTCACTCAGATGGCACATCTTTCCCAATTTTATGCTTCTTAAGTGTTGTTTTATGAAACACTGCTGATTTTTAATCATTTTGGCATTTTCATTTTCAATGATCCTTAACATGGAGTGAGGGAATGGGATTATTAGGAAATTTCAAAGTTAAAAGGTAGATCTTGTTCACATCATCTAAATTAATCATAGGAGGAGCCATCAGGCAGATATATGTTTTATCACCAGAGTAATTCAAAAATTAAATGTCATTATTTATATGCATTCCACTATGTAGCATTTCCATTCTAGTCTATATTTGCCAATTCTATCATGACTACGGTAAATTTTATTCATATTTCTGCAGAATTAGCTTTTGGTTTATATATTTAATCTTCATTTTCACACACTCTTCTTTAATCACCATTCTTCAATTGGTCTCATCTAGTATTTTAAAAGTTGATTGTTATATGATTTATGTATAAAATTTCCAGTCTGCTTTTCGAATTTTTCGTTTCTTTGATAAAATTTCTTTCCGTTCCTATCAAATGTGGTCACCCTTACTCTTTGGATCACTGTTGTATTAGTTACTTTAAAGGTTTATTTGATAATTGCAACATTGTTATCTTTCCACTGGTGGAGTGTGATTATTTTTTGTTTATGAGTTGAGATTTTCCTCTTTTATTTTCCATTTTCTCATAAATGAATTGTATAACATTGATGTAGGGTACTGTAGTACAGCCAGATTTGGTCATAATCAAAAGGGTAGTTTCCTGAATTAACTTGCATTCTGTGAGCTATAATTCTAATATCAGTTAAAGTAGTTTATATTCCCATAAACAATGTATTTGGGTGACTTTCTTCCTAAATTTTCTCCAGAATTTTTATTTGAGTTCTTGTTCATAACCATTCTTGCTTTTGAAGACAGATCTTGCTGTGTATATTTCAAGTTGGCGTTGAACTCACCGTATAGTGCAAACTAGTCTAGAATTCATGGCAATGCTTTGACTCAACTTTGCAAGAAATGAGGTTATAGCCATGTCCCACCATAAATAGCTAGTTTTCATTCCTTGAATGGCCAGAAGTGTTGAATATTTTTTCATGTATTTATCAACCACCTCTACTTCTTCTTCTAAGAAGTATTTATTCACTTCAGTTTCCCTGGTTTTGATTTGGTCTTTTATTTTGGAAGGTATAAATTTTTTATTCTTCATATATTCTAGATACTAGTCTTATGTCCAAGGAATAGCTGGTAAGTTTTTCTCAAACCATATGTGATCTTTTCATTCTTTTGAATAATTTTGCTGTGCAGAAGGTTTTTATTTGACATAAGACTCTTTGTTTATTCTTTCTGTTACAGGTTTCTCATAAATGAATTGTATAATATTGATGTAGGGTACTTTTATAAATGTATTCTTCAAGATTTTTATCATGAATGAAGTTTAGGTTTGTAAAAGACTTTTTCTATATTTTTGAGATGATCAGGTTAAGTTTGTCTTTGTTATTGTTCATATAATGTATTATGTTTACTGATTTGAATATATCAAACCATTTTTGCATGCCTGTGAAGAAGCCTACTTGAATATAATTTATAATGATTTTGATGATTTTCTGCATTCTGTTTGCCAGTAACCTGTTGAAGATGTGTGCATATCACTCACAAAACAAATTGTTTTGTAGTTTCCTTTTATTTGTTTAGATCCTCATCTGGTTTGGAAATTAAGATATCACTACCTTCCAAAAAAGATTCTGGGAGTATTTCTTCCCTTTTACTTTTATTTTAAAAATTGGAGTATATTGACATTGGCTATTCCCTGAAATTCTTGTAGAATTGTGACTTGGACTTTTTGTTGGTATAAGGAACAAGGAAAGGGGACATTACTAAAACCTCTGCAGTAAGTCCTAGTCTTCTGTGAATCATGACAGCACAAGGAAAATTAATTATTATATAGATAGAAATGAGACATAGAGGAGAAGCAAGCTTGAGCCTGATCAATGCTGCTCTGAGAAACAAAAGCAAAAGACCTTGCTTGAGCTTGCTATACCTTTATTTAGTATACAAGGAGTAATAAATGTAACACATAACTCAGAGGGCAACTGCAGAAATAATCCTAGAAAAATAAGAAATGATGTAGATGAAGACTTTGTTTCTCCACAGGATCTTTTCAGCTGGTGTAATACTACCCTGGGACATTGCAGTATCACTGTATAACTGAACATTACACTGACAGTTGTGACCGGAAGCAAAAACAGAGTTATGTCTCAACAGGCCATAGCTGCCCTATAGGGATGAAAACTAGGCCTACTGATAATTTATTGTGAAATATTTTTCCCAAAAATATGTAGAATTGATCCTAATTTATTGGTAGAATTTTTAATTACTTCTTCAATTTCATTACCTGATAGTAAATTATTCTGGTATAGGATTTTGTTCTTTTTTCAGTTTTGAACACATTAATTTTTCTGTTAAACTTCTCTCTGAAAAATGTTATCCTTGTGTCCGATATTTTCTGGTAAACTGTATTGGTATTATGGTTTGGTTTTAGTACATATCTTATTTCTTCCTTATTTTCTGTGATGTGTTTTTATCTTTTCTGATCATTTACAGTTTCTTTGAATGTAGTACAGCTGCACCTGCTTGTTCTGAGGTTATCTTAGAATGAGATATTTTCCCATCATTTGATTTTTATCCTATGTATTTCTTTTTATATTATTTTATTATATACAGCATATTTTTAATTTTGCTTCTTGCTTCATTATACCAATCTATGTCTTTTTTAATCTATGTATCTTAATTGGAATTTAGATAATACACATTGAGAATTACTATTAAAAGATATTGACTTATTTCTGCCTTTGCATTAGTTTCTTCTTCTTGATTATTTTTACTCTACTGCTAAATTGCTCACCACCTGTTCATTTATTCTACTATGTTTTAAAAATCATTATTGGCTTTGTTTTCTCTTCATAAGATATATTTGAGAATTTTGGCATGAGTTTCATAATACTCTGTCATAAAAATATCTTATTTCTTTATCTATTTTGAAAAATATTTTTAAGATTTTAATAGCTTGTGTTTAGATGTCCACCTGAAGATTTATGCACTTATAGGTGGAGATTTTTTTTGCCAGTGATTAGATCATGCATATGTGGGACTGGATTCATCTACTTATTGGTTTAGCATAGATTTGAGTATAGATGCTGGGTTTACTGGAGAAAGAAGAACCACACTGACTACATCAACCAATGGGTTTTTAGCCTAGATAAAACAAAAGAAAAAGAAGGAAGCCTTGGTTCTTCTTGCCTGTCATGACATGGACTGTTTCTCTTTTGCCACATCCCAATACCATGGTATCCTACGTTGGAGTCAACTGACTATGGACTCAAACCTCTACAAGCCAGGAGTTAAAATAAACTTTCCTCCTTGACTTTTAAATATTAAGTATTTTTATCTCAGCAATGAGCAAGTGGCTAAAATATCTAAGATCCGGGATATATTAGTTTGAATTGAAAGTGGTTTTCTTTTAAGACATGAATAAATTTCCTTCAACGTCTCTTAGGCTTTAAGTTTTGTATTGAGAAGTTTGCTTTAAAATAGATTTATCTTAATAAGTAACTCACTGTATTTCTCTAACAGCTTTTAAGATTCTATCTTGGTGTTTGACTCCTGGGATATTGACAATTAGATATTGGGTGAAATTTCTTTTCTAGTGTTGACTATTTGGGATTCTATATATACCATTTCTATCTGTGTTGATCTTTTTTGCACATTTGGAAAACTTTCTGCAATTATTTTGGTAAATAGGTTTTTATGTCATTTGTATTTTTTCTGCTTTTTACTCATAATTAATCTTAGATTAGTCTTCTTTTTATAATCTGTTTGGATCTATTTTCCAAGTTATGTTTTCATATTCGAGGTATCTTTGAGTAATTAATCACCAATTTCTGCCATATATTCTCATTCTGACACTATCCTAACATTGGTAACTTCTGCTTCCTGTACTTTTCGTAAAGTCTTTAACCACCTAGATTTCTTTTTGCTACCTTTCATAAACTCAAAGTTTTTGTTAAACTTATCGTTCGTGTTTTCTATCATTTTAAGCATCTAGTTATTACTAGTGTTTTCTCTAAACTTACTACTTACTTTTTCATTATTCTCACTTTCAGTTTGTTTTTAAAATTCAATTAGTATCTTATTAATGATTTTGAAATTGTTGTTCTTTTATCATATTGAATAATTAAGTTGTATAGCTTTTGATTACCTATCATTCAAGGTTTCATGTACGAATTTTGGGGAAATTTTGGAGATTGGGAATGTGCTTTGTTGCTATCTCTTCTCATATATTTATTTGTGTAAATTAATTTATTTTAATTAATTATTGTTATATGTTTGCTATACATAATTACCACATTTATCATAGGGATATATACTTGAACATAATAAGTCTAAATTCTGTTTTTCTCATTTTCCTCCTCTCCCTAAATACTTTTTCCATTCTTCATTTACAACACTTTATTTCCATTGTTTTCTTTCATTCTTTATTTTGTTCCTATTCACTTGCTTCCTTTTCCCCACCACTCCTTTGTTCCATCCCATTTGAACATCTTTTTCCCATTTCTTAGTATTAGTCCTCTATTTTCTTCCTTATTTACCCTTTGGATTTCTCACACAGAAGAAACAATGAGATATTTAAACATGTGTATCTTCTTTATTTCACCTAAAGTTATGTTCTTGAGGTATATCCATTTATTTGAGAACATCTCTGATTATACTTTATGTCACAAAAGTACCCCCATTGTATATAAAAAACATGTTTTCTTTGTTCATTCACAATGGGGAAATGGACTGTTTCCAAAGTTAAAGTATTATAAATTTACTGCTATAAAAATGTAGGTCTACATGTAACACTGTTTTGATACTTTTAGTGCTTTAGGAAAGATACCAAGGAGAACATCTAAGTCAAAAGGAACTTCTAGTTTTAGTTTTTTGGGGAAACTATGATTATTTCCATTGTTGTACCAATTTACACTCCCACCAATAGAGTTCCTTTTTCTTCACAGCCTAGCCAGTATTTACAAATGGCTGATTTTTTTATAACAGCATATTTCTAGAATGAGATGGAATCTCAGTGTTGTTTTAATTTGTATTTCTTGAATATCCAGTAATGTTGATGGTTTTTAAATATATTTATTTACTGCTTGTACTTCTTCATATGAGGAGTGTCTATTTATTACTGATGCCAATTTTTAAACAGTGTCTATAAATTGAGTGTTTTATACATTGTATATAATAGTCTTTTCTCTGAGAAGTAGTAGAAAATTTTTTTTCCCATTCTGTGAGTTGTCTCCTCACTTGGTGTTTTCTTTTTTTTTTTTTTTTCCTGTGCAAAATCTTTACAGTATGGTGTAACACCAGTTGTTGGTTCTTTGTAATATTTGCTGAGTGATCATGTTTTTTTTCATAAAGACCTATACTATATGTTCAAGAGTTTTATCTATTCTGTCTTCCAGCATGTTGAAAAGAATAAAGAATTTTAAAAAATAAAATAAAAATTAAAAGTAAGTAAAGATACAAAGGAAAAAACCTATACCTTTAAGTCAATGAATAAAAAGGAAAACAGAAGCAATATGAATTTTTAAAAATTCCTCAGCGGTTTTGAATGAGTACTGTATTTCCAGTACTGAAACTCAGTAAGTCATGGATTTCTTTACCTAGTTAGATGGTCTATGTTTTGCGAGTGGCCTGTTCCCCACCCCTCGTCCAACAGCCCCTCTGTCTATATATCCCAGGCTGTGACAACTGTTTAAACCAATGCATGTTCTCAATTCATGTTGTTATTTGAGGATATTGATCAACCACTACTATAAGGTGAATGTGCAGTGGAATGGATATTCAGGCAGGGCACTAAACTTAAAACCAGGCTTTTATGACCTTATCTCCTCCGAAAACCCCACACATTAGGCCTCATATCTTACCATGGAGAGCAGAACACAGTCCCCTTTCTGCCCTGAACTTAACCTTTTCAGTTGGTCTATGTCAAGCCCACACCTTCTCTATGGCTGTCTCCCATGGCTGTCTCTCACCCAGTTACTATATAAGGGTGACACTGGATACCCTGAATTAGAGTTGCTTTGTAGTTGTTTGGTAGCTCAATCTTAAAAAATCTGTCCCTTCATCAAATGGTACCTGGTTAAACACTCTCAGATATTGTTGCACTAGATTTCTTTCTCTTCACCAAGTTGTTAGATTCTGAGTCCAAGAGAAACACTGTTTTGCAGCTGATTGTTATTTGATCATTTCCCACTCTCTTCTGTGAAGTTCTGAGTAAATGTAGTAAGATTTTGATCTTGTTTTCAAATTTATTGTTCATTCCTAAGTTTTCTGGACAACACAATCTTCCAAGTTCTTCTAAAAGTTGCATATGATTTTCATGTGCTTTAAAAGGTGTTTGAGCATCAAATTGGACATTGTTTCTCAATTCCTGTCTCCTATGTAGCTTTCAGCTATCTTTCAGCTATGCCTGTGTCACAATGAATTCTCACTCATGAATTGTGATTCATTGAGTGATAGACTACAAGAATATGTGATTCTATTTTTATTTTCAAAGTATTAGTTTTGTTTTGCATTTAGCTTTAACATTTTAAGAACTGGTTTAGTGTTTTTAATGATTACAGGTTACAGGTTTTGGTTTTATTTTTCCTTTTTGAGTCATTTTTAAGTTTCATTTTCCTAGTAAATTGTCAATTTTGACTAAACTTTCAAATTGTTTTGGTGACAAATTTGTTACCAAATTTATAAGAGTGTGTTCCTGGTATTTTCTTATTTTAAAAATTCTTCTATGAACACCACCAAAAGAATCTTAGAACTGATAGTGAAATGCAGCCAAGTAGCCGGATAAAAAATATGCACACAAATTCAGTATATTTTCTATGAATAATTAATAAATGTATTGGGAAAGAAATTATGAATGTCATCTCATATGCAATGACTTCAAAAAATAAACCTAATTATAAGATTAACTAAACAGTTGGTTGATTTCTGCAGTATAAATTATGAGATATTTAATTATGAAATGTTCCATTTCACAAGGAAATCCACAGGGTCAAAATAATTCCACAAAAATATCAATGAATTTCTTTACCAAATTAGAAAAAGAAATCTGAACATGCGTATGGCAGTACAAACAATCTTAAATAGTGAAAACAATACTAAGCACAAAGAATCATACTAGAGACATCATAATACTAGATTTTAAAATATGCTACAGAAACATAGTGATAAAATAACATGATATTGAAATATAAACTGACACATTGACCAGTGAAACCAGAGTATAGGATCCAGAAATAACCCATTCATCCACAAGCAACAAATACTTGACAGTGGCCTCCAGGCTCATGCCAGAAGTGCACCAGGGACTGTGGAAAACAGCGGGTAGAGCCAGGGAAGCCGCTGCCAGCGCCATCGCAGCTGCATTTGGGCGAGAGCCTGCTGACCTCCCAGCGCCACCAGAAGCATGCCCAGGGACTCAGTAAAACAGCAGGCAGAAACAGGGAAGCTCAGCAAGCACTGTTGAAGTTGTGCAGGGGTCAGAACCTGCCAGCCTCCAAACCTCCACTGGAAGCATGCCCAGGGATTCAGTGTAGGAGTGGGCCTTGTTGCAGAAACCTCATCCAGCGCCATGGCAGCCAAGTAGGGGCCAGAGCCTGCCTTTCTACATGTCAACTGTACAAGCACATCCAGAGACTGTGTATTGGTAAGTAGGAGGGCCTATTGGAATGTCAGCCAGTGCCATTGCAGCTGCTCAGGTATAGGAGCCTACAGACTTCCAAGCCCACTGCATAAGTGGCTCCAGGGACTCCATATTGGTGAGTAGGCAGGTCTGTTGGAACTTCAGGCAGTGCCACTGCATCTGTGTAGCCTCCAGAGCCTTCCTACCTCTAAGCAGACAAGAGAATGTGTTCTGACTGCATTGTTTGATTGCCTTATATGGTATGCCAGAACTAAGGGGTTTATTTTAGTTCCCAGTACAGACTCTAGAAGAACAACCCAGGAAACACTGACATTTTAAAGGTCCTAAATATCAGGAGGAAAGATACTTGAAACAAACATCGCCAGAAAACAGGACAGGTACAAAGCCAAAAAACAACACAAACGACAGAAACTCAGAGATGAGGAAACATTCAAAGTCTCAGATGCAAAGATCCTCACCCCAAGGTAACACAGGGGGAAGAAAAATAGAGAAATTTGAAGATGATTCTCCATAGTTCTCAGAAACGGTAACCAAAGCAGATTTAGTAAAATGGAAATCAGAACTCACCTCTGAGATGAAAGCAAAGATATTGGACACAGTGAACACTGTTGTTGATAAGGCTAAAGAGGAAATCAAGGAGTTGATAGAATCCAAGATAGCAAAAGCAATGGAACCTTTTAAATACCTACAAGCAGAGGTCCAGGAAATCAAGAAAGAAATTAAAAGTTTATGCAATAGAATGAATATGGCAGAAGACTGAATTTCAGACCTAGAAGACAGGATCTCAGCCAATGAACAGGAAAGGCATAATTTATGAAAATGGCAAAGGATAATGAGAAATCAACCCGATAACTCCTAGATGATTCAAAGAAGAATAGCATAAGATTGATTAGAGTCACTGAAAAGCAGAAGACAATATAAAAGACATTAAAAAACAATTCACAGAGATCATGGCAGAAAACTTCACAAGAAAAGGAAAAGACATATAAATATAAAGAACATATAAATATATGAAGGAAAAGACATATAAATACAAAGGACATATAAATATGTGAAGCGTACAGAACTCCACATGCCCGTGACATGAAAAAAACTACACCTAGGCATATAATTATACAAGTTCCAGATATCAAAAAAAGAATGAAATACTGAAAGCAGCCAGAGAAAAGAAAACAATTACACACCAAGAGAAGCCTGTCAGGATCACAGCAGACTTTTCAATTCAAACAATTGAAGCAAGAAGAGCATGGAGTGAAGTGTTTCAAGCCCTAAAGGAAAACAACTTCCAACCCAGACTGATGTATCCTGCAAAACTATCCTTCAAAATTGATGGAGAAATAAGATACTTCCTTGACAAAGAACACCTGAAAAACTTCAGAAATACAAAACCTGTGCTCCAAAACATTCTAAAGAATATCTTGGAGAAAAAGAAGAAAAGTTACAAATCCATGATACCTAACAGAGTCAACCAGTGGGGCCAAACAAGAAACTGATAGAAAAACGGACAAAAGTAGAATAACAGAGCCAAGAATAGGAAAATATGACAGCACTAAATTTGCCTATATCAGTGATAATCATTAATGACAATGGACTCAATGTGCCAGTTAAGAGACACAGACTGGCAGAGTGGATCAAAAAGCAAGATCCTACAATCTGCTGCATACAAAAACACACCTAATTCATAAAGAAACCCATGGACTGAAAATAAAGGGTTGGAAAACAATACTCCACAAGACAGGAAACAGCAAAAAAACAAGACTGGTGATCTTATTTGCAGACAGAATAGAATTCAAGCCAAAAGTGATAGAGAGAGATAAAGATGGACACGACCTTTTAGTACAGACAAAAATCCAACAGAAAGAAATAACAACCTTAAATATCTATGCTTTAAATTATAATGCACCCAACTATATAAAACAAACATTTATGGACCTGAAAAACCAGATAAACTCCAATACATTAATACTTGGGGACCTCAATCCCCCACTGTCAAAAAGAGACAGATCGTCTAGACAAAAAGTCAATAAGGAAATACTTGAGCTCAATGAGACGCTTCAGCAAATGGACTTAATAGATACCTACAGAGTATTTTACTACACAAAGTGAGAATTTATATTTGTCTCGGCTGCTCATGGATCATTCTTCAAAACAGACCATGTGCTGGTTCAGAGGACAAGTTTAAGTAAATGCAAAGGCAATTAAGTTATTCCTTGTATTGTGTTAGACCACAGTGCTCAGAAATTGGAGCTGAATAGATAAAGAAAGCCCAGAATCCTCACAAACACATAGAAACTGAACAACACACTGCTGACCAACTAATGGGTCACAGAAGAAATTAGAGAAGAAATTGAACAGTTCTTACAACTAAACAATAACCCTAATACAACATATAGAAATTTATGGGATGCAATGAAAGCAGTTCTATGAGGAAAATTCATAGCAGTGAAGGCCTACATCCAGAAAATGGAGCAAGTTCAAATAAACAATTTAATGCTGAACCTCAAGTGATGAGAAAGAGAGTAGCAAGACAAACCCAAAGCTCGTACTACACAAGAAATTGTAAGGATCAGGGCAGAAATTAATGCAATAGAAACTGAGAAGACAATACAAAAAAATTAATGAATCAAAGAGTTGTTTTTTGAAAGGATAAACAAAATTGATAGACCCTTGTCCAACCTTATTAAACAAATTAAGGAAAAGGCTCATATCTATGCTATTAGGAATGAAAACGGAGAAATTACTACTGATCTAGAGAAAGTTCAGAGGATAATAAACACCTATTTTGAAAATTTATACTTTAATAAATTGGAAAATGCAGAACAAATGGATAGATTTCTAAACACATATGAAATTCCAAAGCTGAATAAAGAAGATATAAAAATGTTAAACACCCCAATATCAATCTCTGAAATTGAAAATGTAACTAAAAATCTGTCAACAAAGAAAAGCCCTGGACCTGATGGCTTTACTGTTGAATTCTATAAACCTTTTAAAGAAGAGTTAGTGCTTCTACTTCTTAAACTTTTTAATGAAATTGAAAGGGAAGCAGTAATCCCAAACTCCTTCCTGGAAGCAACCTTTACCCTGATTCCAAAAGCAGAGAAAGACCCAACCAAAAAAGAGAACTACAAGCCAATATCCCTAATAAATATCAATGCAAAAATCCTCAATAATATACTGGCAAACAGAATACAGAGAATTATCAAAAAGATTATATACCCTGACCATGTTGGATTCATCCCAGGAATGCAAGGATGGTTCAACGTATGTAAATCAATAAATGTTATACACTATATTAACAGACTCAAGGACAAAAACCATATGATCATCTCAATTGATGCAGAAAAAGCGTTTGACAAAATACAACACCCATTTATGTTCAAAACCCTTCAGAAGATTGAAATAGATGGTCTGTATCTCAAACTAATAAAAACTATCTATGAGAAACCATCAGCCTGCATCATACTAAATGGTCAAAAACTGAAATCTTTCACACTAAGATCAGGAAGAAGAGAAGGATGTCCCCTCTCCCCACTTCTGTTCAATATAGTTCTGGAAATATTGCCATAGCAATTAGGCAAGAGAAAGAAATAAAGATAGGAAAAGAAGAAGTTAAATTGTCATTATTTGCTGATGACATGATACTCTATCTAGAGGATCCTAAAAACTCAATTTAAAAACTCCTGGACCTAATCACCAAATTTAGTCATGTAGCTGGTTATAAGGTTAACATTCAAAAATCAATAGCCTTTGCATACACAAACAGTAGACACATTGAGATAGAAATTGGGGAGTCAGTCCCTTTCACAATAGCACCCAAAAAAATAAATATCTAGGAATCATTCTAACAAAGGAGATGAAATATCTCTACTTGAAAACTACAGAAAAGGAGACAGAAGAAGATATCAAAATTGGAACGACATACCTTGCTCCTGGGAAGGAAGAACCAATATTGTGAAAATGGCTATACTCTCCAAACTACTATACAGATTCAACACAATCCCGATTGAAATCCCAACAGTATATTTCACAGATCTAGGGAAGAAAAATCCATACTTTCATCTGGATCCACAAAAGACCCAGAATAGCAAAAACAATTCTAAGCAGCAGAGATTTGGGGGTGGGGGGGTTATTACAACCCCGAACCTGAAATTATACTATTAAGCTACTGTAATGAAAACTGCATGGTACTGCCAAAGTAACAGATCTGAGATCAATGGAGTAGATTAGAAGATCCAGAAACTGCTCCAGATACACTGAGCCATCTCATCTTTGACAAAGGGCCAAAAATCCTCAATGGAAGAAAGAAAGTCTCTTTAAGAAATGGTCTTGGAAAAATTGGGCTTTAACCTGCCAAAAACTAAAGCTACACCTAGCTGTTTCATCATGTACCAAGCTAAAATCAAAGTGGATAAGAGATATAAATATTAAAACAAACACTCTGAACCTGTTGCAAAACAGATTAGGTAAAACTCTTGAAGATATTGGCTTAGGGAAAGACTTCTTGAACAAAACCTCTATAGCACAGGTATTGGCAGAACAAATCAACAAATGGGACCTCATTCTTCTAAAAAGCTTCTGCACAGCAAAGGAAACCACCAACAAAGAGAAAAGGCAGCCAACAATGTGGGAAAACATAGTTACCAGCTGTTTCTCCGACAAAGGGATATTATCTAGAATATATAAAGAGCTTTAAAAATTCAGCCCACCCAAATTTAAAGACCTAATTCAAAAATGGGTATCTGAAATGAATAGATACTTTTCAGAGGAAGAAGTGAGAATAGCTAAGAGGTATGTGAAGAAATGCTCAACATCATTAGTCATTTGAGCGATGCAGATAAAAACAACACTGAGAATTCATCTCACTCCACAAAGAATGGCTGCCATGTCATAATTAGCCAGTAACAAAGGTAGGCGAGCCTGCAGAGAAGAAGGAACCCTTCTCTACTGTTGGTGCTTGTGTAGACTCATACAACCTCTGTGGAGATCAGTGTGGAGATTCTACAAATAGCTAGGATTGGAGGTCACTTTTGACCCTGTCATTGCTCTGCTAGGTGTATACAAGAAAGAATTAAAAGATTAATTTCACAGCGACATATGTACACCCATGTTTATAGCAGCTCAGTTTGTGATTGCTAAATCTTGGAAACAACCCAAATGTCCATCAACTGGAGCTTGGATAAAGACGATGTTATTCTTTTATATAATGTAGTAGTACTCTGCCATTAAAAATGATAAGATTGAGCCATTCATACTCAAATGGATGTACCTGGAGGACATCCTTATAAGCGAAATAAACAGGTCACAGATGTGTAATTATCATATCTTTTTTCTGGTATGAGAAAATGAAATTGTATATGAGTTTTAGTATGTACAGTTGATATTGTGAAGTAAAAAATATTTAAAAGGAATGAAAGTGTAAGGATATATAAAGAGGGGAAAATGAATGTGGTAATAATAAAGAAAAAAACAAAGATTGTGTACATAGTGGGTGGGAGGTTGCAGGGCAGGGGGAAAAGGGAAAAAATGAGAATCAATTCATGTCACATTCGGTACAAACTCTCAATGTTCAATGTGATTATGATGTGTATTCATAATGACCAATAAAGATAAAAATTGAACAAAATAGTAAATACTTGACAACTGTCACAAAAAAGAGTCATTAAAGCCTCTTCAAAAATGACACAAGGAAAACAGTATTTTCCGCTTATAGAAGATTGAAACTAATCTTTTGTCTCTCAACCACAACCCAAAAAAACATAAACTCAGACTCAACAAACATTACTGTAAATTCTGAAACTACAAGAAGAAAACATAAGAGAAACTCTTGAAGATATTGACACAGGCAATGCTTTCCTTAATAGGACTCTAGTTGCTCAGAAAATAAGTACTAAAATTGACAAATGGTGTTACATTGAAATGAAAAGCTTCTGTACAGCAAAAAACAACTATCAACAGGATGAAGAGACAATGTGCAGAATAATAGAAAGTCTTTGCCTCTTATTCATCTAACAAAAATTTAACAAAATGATAAGGAACCCAATAAAAAAGATTGAGATAATGACCTGAACAGACGCTTCTCAAAAAATGTGCAAATGACTTATAAATTCATGCAAAAAATGCTTCATACTTTTACTCATTGGGGAAATGCAAATCGAAAGTATAAAAATATTACCTCCTAACCCAGTCAGAATAGTCATTATGAAAAATATAAAACTGAGAGTGTTACTAAGGACATGGAAAGATGTGAGCTCTTATACACTGTTGATGGAAATGTAAATCTCTATAGTTAGTATTGAAGTTCCTTAGTAAACTAAAACTTGAATCACATATGATCTAGCTGTATCACTACTGGGTAAATTTCTGAAGGAAATGAAGTCAACATACAAAAGAGACACCTGCATAATCATGCCTAATTCACAATAGGCAAACTAGGGGATCAGCCTCGGTACCAGTTAACAGATAAATGGACAAAGAAAATGTGGTCTATGCACACAATAGACAATCACTCAAGCATAAAGAAGAATAAAATTCTGTCATTTACAGGAAAATTGATAGAACTGGAGGATATCATCTTAAATGTCACACACACAGAATAGTATTATTTTGTTTATTTTATCATATGTAATTTTAAAAAAGAACAACATACAAGAGGGAGTATCAAAGAAGAGGAATACGGGTGCCTCAGTTCACAAACTCAATTGTCTCCATGATTCTGGTTGCAAACTAAACTATGTGAGAATCAAATCAAATTTCCTATAAGGTCGTTAATGAACCTAACTATTGAATTAGATTTGATTTTTGTTCAAATCAGTTTGCAATTAGAGCTGCGGAGAGAAGTGAGTTCATGAAACACATAATACAAGATAGAAGGGAGAGAGAGATGAGCATAAGATATGGCAAAGGGGAAAGTAAATAAAATCAAATCACAGTAAATGCATTTATGTAACTTGTTAGAGTGAAACCCATTACCTCTTTAAATTAATGTGTCACTGATTACAATAAATTTAGTATACAAAGAAATAAGTAAATTCATGTAAGATACTACGTTATATATAATTATGCAGTACTTTTCTTTGCCATTATTTTTGTATGTGTTTTTCAATTTTTCTTGAGAAGTCATGCCAGATATTTGCCTATTCAAAGAATCATTATTTATTTTTCTGGATCTGTTGATTTTTTTCCTATCTTAATTTTTTAAATTTTTGTATTAATTTTTTCCTTTAGATATTACTTGGAATTGTTTTATTGTGTTTTTTTTCTAATTTACTTTTAGATTTCATGATTGACTCATTAGTAGATAATCTCTCTTCTTTTGCAATATAAAAATTTAAAGCTATTTACTTTTCTACATATTCTTTCTCTGTATTCTACAAATTTTTACATATGTTTACAAAAATTCAATTATGTCTTCCTATAGACACAAACTCTGATTTATAAAGAAACATATTAAACATAAAGAAATAAGTTTGCATACACATATTAAAGAATTTTTAAACTATTTGTAAACTGTTGTAGATATTGTTCTTCCTGATGTAAACATTTTGAAATTTGTTGATCTTTGTCACTAAGGATCATTGTCATCAATTTTTCCATGTGTTATCAATGAGGAAGTCTTTTTGTGTTCTATATGTCTCATGTCAACTTTGTTTTTTAATATCCTTCTCTTATCAATTTTGGTAATTTTTTAAAAGTAATTGAAGTGCACAAAGAAAGATGTGTTGCCCATTCTTGTTATGTTGGCTTCTATTGTATTCTACTGGAATCTGTCCT
Source organism: Petromus typicus (assembly GCA_004026965.1). NCBI lineage: Eukaryota > Metazoa > Chordata > Mammalia > Rodentia > Petromuridae > Petromus > Petromus typicus. The sequence continues at coordinate 10,867 of PVIR01003340.1, read as the reverse complement.
GTATCTCTTAAGATTTCCTAATTAGAATATATCTGTGATACAAAATGAATACGTTCACGGTGGGGACTTTATACTTAGACATATCACATCTTAATGTGTTTACATCCCCTTTTCTTCCTGTCACTTTCTGTCATTTTATGTTCAATAGTTTCTGTTTTATAAAGTTGAGCATTCCAATATTCTATGCATAGATACACTTGTCCTCTCTTCTTTTTGAACTGTTCCTTCTACCAATGTGAGGGGTCATGCTAGTCATTTCTGATGTGTTTTGACCATGAAGTCTGTTTTGTCTAAAATTATTTGTTTTTCTATTATTTCTTAGGAGAAAAATGTATTCATTTCTCAAACTTTTTGAGATTCAAACATAAATTTGGAATGAATTCAGTTTGACATCTGAAGTATTACTGTATACATTTTCTTTATCCATTCATCAGTTGCTAGATATATTCTTCATTTCCTAGATTTATCTATTTTGATTTGTGCTGCTATAAATATGATTATGCATTTATCACTGATTATGACAGTACACAAAGATAATCACATGACTGAAGATTGAAAATACATTAGACAATCCCTGAAAATAAAAATGAAACACAAAAACAAAATTCAGAGAAACTGAGAATATATATGCTTCATATCATTTTACAACTGTTTTCATCATTTTAAGGACAAAGACATCAAAACATTTGTATATGTTTATTTTGGATTGTCAATTTTGTCTAAATTTTATCCAAAGATTCTAACTGATGTCATTCTTGGTAATTTGACTGTAATAAGACTTCATATTAAAAGATCAGTCTATCCTCTAATATTTCATATATATAATAACACTGAATATTTAAATTCCTGTATTTTTGTGTCATGGTTTGGTCAAGTTTCTATAAGCTATCAGAGGATCACTATTAGGCTTATAAAAGTAAATATTTAAAAGTTCAATAAATATCACATAAATTTCCGGTAAAAAATATCTAAAGTCTGTCACATGAAAATACTTTTATTCTTACCTGTCATTTCCTGGTTACCAGTAAAATTTTAAAAACTAGCTCATAACAAGCTGCGTTTAGTAAACTCTGAGAGTGATAATACAATTGCAACTTTAAGGATTTGCATATAACATATATATATATATATATATATATATATATATATATATATATATATATATGAAATACTTTGTAAAAAATATTATGGACAAAATGTACCAGAGTCTAAAGCTACACTAATTGAAATAGGGCTTTGTCAAGTGCATCTACTTTAATAAAGTTTTTGAGCAAAGCACAATAGAGTAGAAAGTTCATCACACTGGTAGAAATCGTTGTTAGCTTACATCACTCTAAAAATTATTGTTAGTAGTCACTGTGTTCTGGCCACAATATCTCAAGTGTAGAGATTTGGTTTTATTTATTTATTTTTCCTTTGTTGAAATCATTATAGACAGCCATGTATTGCCAAAATTAGCATAGAAACCGTAAATACAAGGAAAACCCATACAACTAAATGACAATAAAACTGCCCTCATTAACTAATATCTTGAGCAGTTCGCTACATATTTTTAACTTGTGAAATCTCAAGTGCCAATTTCTTCTTAAATTTAGGAAATCTACATTTGAATACAGCTGCGACACAGCTGTGCCAGATCTGCATTATTATGAAGCCTGTTGGATAATCCTTTGCTTCATAATCCTTTACTGTCTTTTTTTTTTTTAAGGTTTTTTGAGACAGGGTCTCACTTTGTGGTTCAGGCTGGCACTCAGCTCAGCCTCAAACTCACATCTCAGCAATCCTCCTGCCTCTGCCTCCCGAGTGCTGGGATTACAGGCGTGAGCCACCATGCTCGGCACTGTGGTGTGTAGTACTGGCTGCTGCTGGGCGTGAGTCTCCGCGCCCAGTATGGTATGTGGTTACCAAGGATTGAACCCGGGTCCTTGAGCTTGCAAGACAGGCGCCGGAACCACTGAGCTAACTCCCCGGCCCAATCCTTTACTGTCTTGACCAGAAGGCATCAGCATTTTGTAAAGGCCAAAATCTCTAAGGTCTCTAATCAGGACTTGTCGACTTTATACATGGCCATTCCAACATTTCAGTTTGATTTATGGCAGGTAATAATGTACCTAACTAAATACACTCTGGCAAAACCTTTTCCTGGTATGTACCAGTTTTCCTGTAATGCCTATGGATGCCTAATTTGAAATTAGTAAATATTCTAAATATGAAACAAAGAACTACTGTACGTACTTGCATTTACTTTAACATGCACTTTTGAAAAATGTTGAGTGTGTTCACACATCACACTTCATTGTGCCTGGAATGGGTTTGTACAGAAATTTAAGTTGTTTCCAGGATAGAGTGAGTGAGATGGAATTCTAACTTAGTAGTTCACCGTATTAGAAAATAATTATATTTTAATACTCCTTATGTCTGCAAATACTAAAATGTTCTAACACAGTTTTTTGCACTATTTTTTTTTCTTATAGTGTATTTATTGGTGCACTGATTGTCCTTGTTAGACTGAATCACACCTGTGTGCCAGGGTTTACTTGTAGCCCAAGTGTAGTGATTGATTTTTCCTGAAGAACTGATATCTTGAACACCATTGAAGAAATAAGACATGTAAATAATAAGTGACCTTAAGTAAAAGTCACCATGCATTAATAAACGATCCTAAGTAACAAAATTATAAATGCAATTTGAAATGGGACTACAAAGGAAGGAAGTTAATCCGCACTGCAGCAACAACTCTTCAGTTTCTGAATAGAGCTCTAATTCTGTTCATGTAACTTTGAGCTCTCTTGGAATTTTGGGGAAAATCAGAACTGGTAACATACTGCAAGTTCTTGAAGCTGTGCAGTATGGTCTGGATAAGTTACATTTGGTTTCCATATTAGCTTGCATGAAAGAATGGTACTTGTGGCTAAAAAGATTAAATTGACCCACCAGTCAAACCCCTGGCAGTTATAACTTTCTCCATACTCATCACTATTTTAGAATCCTCCATAGCTACCTCTACCAAATCCTTTGTTACTACAAAGACGACCTCTGTCACTGTGGCTGCAGCTTTGCACGATTACTACTAAAGAGCTTCCTAGCCTTTTTTATTACATAGGTTGAGACACGATCTTGTTAAATTGTCCAGGCCGGCTTTCATCCTACCTCTTGCCTCGGCTTTCTGAGCTTCTGGAATTACAAGCATGTACTATAACACTTGGCAAAATTATCATTATTTTTAATACTTTTATCTTAACATTTTTGTGCTAAAATTAGAAATAATTTCTCTACCATTACATCAATACATTTTCTGTATTTGTATTTCTGTTTTACATTGACTCATGCTGTTCTGTTACTGCTGATGAGTTATTTTAAACTAAGGAATCACATTAACTTTCTTAAAAATCAGTCATTAGTTTGCTCAGGTTTTAAAACAAATACATTCATTCATTATTTTGAAATTATTAATATTTAAAGTGCATCTATTGAACAATGCTAGAATTATAGATACAAGTAATAATATAGAGTTCTAAAGTATAGAGAAGCAACTACAGATTACAGTAGCATATTATATATTTCTGAAATAACTATATGAGAAGAATATGAAGGTTTCAATTAATGCTTTAAAGGCATTCATGCTGACAGTAGTATTTTTGTTTGTTTCTTCTTTTTCTCTTTTATTCAGTTTATTGGTATGTTTTAGATATACACTATGATCACATTCAAAACTGAGAATTTTTACTAATACATGACGTATCCTGATTCTCATTTTTTCCATTCCTCTGCCCTCCCTGCAATCCCTACTCAATATATACATAAGCTTCATTTCCTTTTTTGAATCATCAAATTTTTTTCCCTTCTTTACTGACCTCTACCACTGTTTCTATTTTCTCTCTGAACATTTTCTTCCATATTATGGACCTCATTTATATCTTCAGTTTCACATACTTTTTCACAAAATTACATTTACACATCTATGTTCTATTTATTTTACTTATGACAATGTCATCAAGGTGCAACCATTTATGTATAAAGGTCTCTAATTTATAATTCATAATGGCTGAGTGATATTCTTTGTCCAGCCTACAGTTGATGAGTATTTGGGCTAATTCCTCAAGATTTAGCTAATACAAACTGAGCTGTTATAAACATGGGTGCATATGTGTCATTGTGGTATGATGTTTTTACTTCTTTCCAGTATTATTACTATCCGGGAAACAGCAGGGTCAAATCAAAAATCTAATTGTACATTTTCGAGGAATCTCCATACTGATCTCTATAGTGGTTGCATCAGTCTGCATTCCCATTAATGGTAGAGAAGTGTTCTTTTATCCACACAGCCTCATCAGCATTTGTTGTTGCTTAATTTCGAGATAGCAGCCATTCTTTGTGAAGTGAGATAGAATCTCAGTATTGTTTTCAACTGCGTGTTTCCAGTGACCAGTGATGTTGAATAATTTTTCATGTTTCTTTGCTGCTTTTATTTCATCTGAAAAAAAAATGTATGTTCATTTCAGATGCCCATTTTTGAATTGGGTCTTTAAATTTGAGGGCTAATTTTTTCAAATTCTTTGAGAAATGGTCCACCAGTCAAACCCCTGGAAGTTATAACTTTCTAGATAGTATTTTTATATCTGAGGACTAGCTAGTAAAAGTTTATCCCCAAATTTTAGATTGTCTTTTCATTCTGTTGGTTTCTTTTGCTGTACACAAACTTTTTAATAAAATGATATCCCAGGTCTTCATTCTTTCTGCTAGTTCCCATGTTGCTGAGTTTTTTTTTTTGTTTGTTTGTTTTTTGTTTTTTAGGGTTTTTTTTTTTTTTTTTTTTCTTTTGAGACAGGGTCTCGCTTTGTGGTTCAGGCTGGCCCTGAGCTCAGCCTCAAACTCACATCACAGCAATCCTCTTGCCTCTGCCTCCAGAGTGCTGGGATTACAGGCGTGAGCCACCACACCCAGCACTTAGTGTGTGGTACTGGTTGCTGCTGGGGTGAGTCTCCACACCCAGTATAGTATGTGGTTACCGGGTATCAAACCCGAGTCCTTGCGCTTGCAAGACAGGCGCCGGAACCACTGAGCTAACTCCCCGGCCCGCTGAGGTTTTGTTTATAGTCTTTCCCCATGTCAGTGTCTCCAATAATTCTACCTAACCTATTGCCCATCAGGATTATCATTTTTGTTTTAATGTGTAGGTATCTAATGCACTTTGATTTTAGTTAGGTGCATACAGAAAGAGGTAGAACTAGCTTTACTCTTTGGTAGGTTGAAACCCAGTTTTTCCAGCACCATTTGTAAAAGAGGTTATCTTTTCTCCATTTGGTTCCTTTGTTGAAGATAAGGTGGCTTCGTATGTCTGGGGTTGTGTCTAGATCTCCTACTCTGTTTCATTGATCCTTGAGTCTGTTTCTTTGCCAGGACTGTGTTATTTTATCATAGTGATTTTGTAGTATAATTTCAAGTTGGGGATTGTGATACCCTCCCCATGATCTTGTTGCCTAGAATTGCTTTTGATATTCTAGGTTTCTTCTGGGTCCAGATGAATTTTTGGATTATTTTCTCTAGCTCTGTGAAATATGCAGTTGGGATTTCGAATCAGGATTGCATTGAATCTATATAGTAGTTTTGGCAGTATGAGCACTTTGAGGATACTGGTTCTTTCTACTCAAGGACAAGGGATGTCATTCTATTTTCTGATATTTCCATCCATCTCCCTTTTCAGAGTGCTATACTTTTCAGAGTAGAGATCTGTCACCTCCTTCGATAGATTGATTGCTAGTTATTTAATTTTTGATGCTATTGTGAAGGGAATTGATTCCCTCATTTCTTTCAGTAAGTCCATTGTTCATATATACAATGGCTATAGATTTTGTTTTTCTATAACACAATGCCTTTAACTCTTTAAGCAAGCTATCAGGATGGAAAATAGCTAGGTCAAAAATAATTTTTAATTTGAGTTATCTGAGAAGTCTTTCATACTGTTTTCCATAAAGATTGCACTTTTTACATTCCTACCAACTATATGTGAGGGTTATTTTTTCAGCAGACTCATGGTAGCACTTGCTATTCTTTGGCTTCTTGATGGCTGCCATTGTTTCTGGTACAAGATCAAATCTTAGAGTCATTTTAAGTTGCATTTGTCAAATGACCAGGGATATTGAGCATTTTTTACATATTTTTGTTGCTTGTTTGTACTTCTTCTGAGTAGTTTCTATTTATTTATTGACTGGATCATTTAGCTTGGGTCATCTAATTTTTTCAATTCTTTGTATATGCCTATTACTGGACTTCCTCAGAAGTAGCTATAATTTTGTTTCCCTGTTCTCTAGATTGTCTCTTCATCTACCAGTTTATTGTTCAAAAACTTTTAATTTGATGTAGTACCATTACTGTTTCTTGCTGTTATTTGTTGTGCATTTGGAGTTCTTTTCAAAAAGTCTTTCTCCACACCTATAACTTCAAGGTCTTTACCTATTTTAAATCCAATGGCTTCTTAGTTCCTTTTTTAATATTTAGATATTTGATCAATTTTTATTTAAGAAATAAGGCTCAAGCTTTAATTATTTGCAAATACATTGCCAATTTCCTGAGTATTAGTTGTTATATAGGCTTTCTTTCCTACAAGATATATTTTGGTCCCTTTATTGATGATCAAAGAGCTCAATATGTCTCATGATGTTTCTATATTCTCTGTGTTCCACAGATCCACATGTCAGTTTTGTGGCATTATATCTCATTTCTATTACGGTTGCTTTGTAGTATAATTTGAAGTCAGGTATTCTGATTCCTGGGTTTCTTCTCATTCCACATAAATTTCTGATTTATTTTCTGTAGTTTTGAGAAGAATGCTGATGATAACTTAATTTCAGTAAAGTTGAGTTGGGTTGAATTGAGTATATATATATATATATATATACAAAACTGAGTATACATATAATTATATAATTGTATATATATACATTACAAATGCATGCTCACACAAACACACACACACACACCCACACACACACATACACACACACACACACATATAGTTTGGAAAGTGTTGCCACTTTTACCTAGTTCTATCTAGCAATAGGTGATATTTTTCCTCTTTCTGTTCTCTAATGCTCCTTTTTCAGGATATTGTAGGCTTCAACATGGAGGTCTTTCACTTCTTTTTTTAAAATTAATTGCTAAGTATTTATTCTGAATTCTACTGTGAATTCTATGCTTTTCCCAATTTCTCATTAATTTCATTATTAAAGTACATAATGCTAACTATTTCTGAGTTAATTTTTTATCCTAATACATTGCTGCAGTTTCTTGCTGCAGCACTTAATTGTAAAATTTTCCTGGTGGAATTATCTGGGACTTTTATATACACTAGCATATATTATGCAAATAATGATAGTTTGATTTATTTCCATACATATTCCTTTTTGTTTGTTTATTTGTCTTGTTTTTCTGCTCTGGCTAGTTTCAAGCAATGTGTCCAAAAGAAGTGATAGTATTTGACTTGTTCCTGATATTAGAAGGAATACTTTCATTCATCCCCTATTTAATAGATGTCGGTCATTTAGTTGTTATAAGTAACTTATGAGATTCAGATATAGTCCTTCCATATCTACTTTTTTCATCCTTTTCTATTGTGAAAGGATAGAGTTTTTTTTATAAGACTCTTTTGAATGTATTTATATGATCATACATTTTTATTACTTGCATCTGTTCATGTTGTGTATTACACTTATTGAATTGTGTATGTTAAACCATCCTTAGAACTCTGAGAGCAAGTTTCTTTGTTGTGACATATGAACCCTGAGCTGATATGTAGTGTTCTATTTGCTAGTATATTGCTTAGCATTTTTCATCTGTGTGCCTTATGGGATTTGGATTATCATTTCCTTTTTTCATTGGGATTTGTCTGGCTTTGGATTTAGAGTGATAATTAACTTCCATAAATATGTATAGGAGAACTATTTGCATCTTAATTTCATTGAAGTGTTTATCAAGCATAGGTGATATGCCATGCCTAATGGGTCTTTAGAATTCAGCAGTGAATCCATTCAATCCTAGGAAATTTTTAGTTGATAGGTGATTTATTGCTGCCTCCATTTCATTGAATTACTGGCTTGTTCAACATCTTTGGTCTTCTTGGGTTAACTCTGATACTTATTATGACTTTAGGAATCTGTCCATTTCTTCAAAATTTTTTAAATCATTGGAATACAATTTTTCACAGTTGTACCATCTTCTGGATTTTGATGGTGCATGTTATGATTTCACCTCTCTAATTTCTAATTACATTAATATGATGTTTTTCCTCATTTTCTTTGAGTAAGTTTAGGTATGATTTAATCTATTTTCTTTATTCTTTTAGAGAACTAGTTACTTGATTTGTTGTTCCATTCTGTATTTTAGTTTCAATTTCATTAATTCCTTCTATTGTTATGATTTCTCTTATTAATTTTATTTTGGGTTTCTGTTTTTGTTGTTTCTCAGGTATCTTGAGGTCCCTCATTAGGTTTTATATTGGAACTAATTTGATTTTCTCAGTATAAGCATTGATTACTATGAACTTTTCTCTTAGGACTGCTTCCATTGTCTTATAGGTTTATAACTTTTATAAAAGCTTTGTGATTTATTTCTAAAAACTGAATTTTTACTACATATCTGTATTACATATGATTGTATTTGCTATATGAAATTTGTGTATGTATGTATTCTGTTTTTCTTTCATCTCTTACCCCTTCACTCCCTTCCTAGTCTTTCCAACTATTCCTCCTTTTCCCATTTGGAAAAGGTGTACTGTCATCCTTTTTGCCCTCAGTTCTTTTCCTTTACATTTTTGCTACTCTCCCTCTCTCCATTTCTTTCTTCTCTATTCATTTAAAAAAGAAATAGCTACATCCTATTAATCTATTATTTATATCTATATATATGATATATATAGCTATGTATGATATATAGAGAAGAAAAACTTTGATATTTATAGAAGAAAAACTTTGATATTTATTCTTACATATATAACTTGTTTCATTAGACATTATGTCCTCAAATTTTATCCATTTGCTTATAAATGCCTCATCTATCTTTCTTTATGACAAATAGTAATCCATTGTATATAAATACATTTTCTTTATCCATCAATCAATTGATGGGACATATAAGCCAGCTCCATGATTTAGGCTGCTGTAAACATTGGTTTTTATGTATATGAGTAACATGAGGACTTTAATACTTTGGGGAAAATTCCTAGGAAGGGAATAGTTCAATCAAATGGAATTTCCATTTCCAGACTTTTGAGAAATGTACACAGTGGTTTCTTCAATGGTTGTTTATTCTCATGAGAAATGTAGCATTACATCTTCATGAATATTTGTTATTATTTCTATATTGATGATAGCCATTCTTCCTGCAGAAAAGTTGATGCCATAAAGTTGACCTAATTTGAATTTTTTAAATAATCACTGAGGTTGAATAATGTGTTCATTTATTTACTGGACATTTAAACTTTTTTTCTGAAATCTGAGGATATGGCTCTACAGGCACAGTGCCTGCTTGCCAACTGCAAGGGCCCAAGTTCAATCCCTGGTACCAAAAATAAAAATGAAATAAACTTCTCCTGAGCTGCATTCATTCAATTCAGTTATTTTTATTGCATATTTTATTTTGTGGGGTCTAATTTTTAAAAATCTTTCTATATTTTAGATGATAATCCTTTGATAAATAGATGTTAAAAAATTTTTTCCCAGTCTGTAGGTTGTTTTTTCACTCTGTCGGTTATTTCTTTTGCTGTACAAATGGTTTAGAATTTGGTATGATATACTTTGTTGATTCACAGATTTATTTATTTTTGGTTTATTGAGATTCTGTTCATAAGGTCTTGCTATGCCTATCTTGAAGTGTTTTACTTATAACATCTCTCAGCAGCTCAAATGCTTCCATTTTACGACAGGCCTCTGATCCATTTTGATTTTAATTTAATACATGGTATGAAATATAGATCTAGACTCAAGTTTATACATGTTGATATCCATTTTTTCCAAAATTCTTTATAAAAGAGACTATTTCCTCCAATGTATCACTTTTTTTTTTGTCTCTTTGTAAAATATCAAATATTTGAGTTGCCAGGGTATGGATCTGCTTACTTGATTCTGTTCCACTAATCTACATACAAGTTGACTTCCTTATTTGTTTTTGCTAACATCACACTGTTTTAAAACCTGTAGCTTTGATACTCCCAAAACTACTCTACACATTCAACGCAATCCCGATTGAAGGTCAACTTTAAGGCATCAATTTTTTCTGCAGGAAGAATGGCAATCATCAAAATACAAATAATAACAAATATTCATGAAGATGTAATGCTACATTTCTGATGAGAATAAACAACCATTGAAGAAACCACTGTGTACATTTCTCAAAAGTCTGGAAATGGAAATTCCATTTGATTGAACTATTCCCTTCCTAGGAATTTTCCCCAAAGTATTAAAGTCCTCATGTTACTCATATACATAAAAACCAATGTTTATAGCAGCCTAAATCATGGAACTGGCTTACATGTCCATCAATCCCAACAGCATATTTCATAGATCTAGAGAAAAAAATTCAAACTTTCATCTGGAACCAAAAAAGACGTAGAAGAGCCAAAGCAATTCGAAGCAACAGGGACATGGTGGGGAGGCGTATCACAACTCCAAACCTGAAACTATACTATAAAGCCACTGTGATAAAAACTGCATGGTACTGGCAAAGTAACAGACCCGAGGATCAATGGAATAGACTAGAAGATCCAGAAACTACTCCAGATACACTGAGCCACCTCATCTTTCACAAAGAAGCCAAAAATCCTCAATGGAGGAAAGATAGCCTCTTTAACAAATGGTGCTGGAAAAACTGGGCT